>JAANYP010004732.1:0-22500 GCA_020465985.1 Centrapalus pauciflorus
CATCAGATGATGAATCAGATTCCTCCCAATCACAAGTCTCTGCCATGAGTCCTTTTTGGCGGTTGGAACCCACTGAGTTTTCCAACTTCCTTAGCTTAGCCATGGCCATAAGGTACTTAACCCTATAACCATCATCCTTGTTTGTCTTGTATGGTTTGGATGACTGACCAACAGCTTTTGACACACAGTCAGCAGCTATATGGCCAGTTTTGCCACACTTGAAGCACTCAGCCTTGGATTTATCAAATGCTTTCTTTTTGCCAGCACCTGAACTTCCTTGCAGCATGTTTCTTCCAAACCTTTTCTTGTTGAACCTTTTGACAAGCATAGCTATCATTTGCTCATCATCTTGTTCAGCAAGATCTGCAGTATCTTCTTCATCTGACACCTCCTCCTTGTCATCATCCTGTTGATCAGGTTGAGTGAACACATCACTCACCTGATTTACAGGCTGTCTCACATTAGCCACAAAGGTTGCACCTCTTTTGGACATTTCCAAGGCATTTCTCTTTTGTTGCCTTCACTGTTCATCATTCAGTAAGGATCCATACAAGTTAACCAGATCCATACTTCTGATAGTACCTGAGTTCCTTAGAATTGTTGAGAAGTAATTCCACTCTTCAGGTAGAATGTCCAGAAATTTATTCACCAGGGTAATACTATCCTTAGTGATCCCAACAGCCTTGAGATCATTCACTAGAGCAGTAAACCTGGTGTAGGTTTCAGTGAGAGTCTCCTTTGGTTTAGCAAAGAAGAGTTCATACTGTCTAACAAGATTGTTGATCATGTTGTCCAGTGTGATTGTGGGTCCATCATAGACGGTACACAAAGTATCCCACATCTCTTTTGCTGTCTTCATTTTCTCAACTTGTTCGAACACATCATCAGGAAGAGAAATGACCAGGTTGTTCCTGGCCTTTGCATCCAGAGCCACCAGTCTCTTGTCTTCATCAGACCATTGAGCTTTAGCTTTCTCAAAGGTCCTAATTTCAGGAGCAGCTCCTTCAACCGCTGGAGTTATGGTAGTAACAGAGGTTGGCACATAGGGACCCTCCATCACTATCTCTGGTAGTTGTACATCCAGATTCTCTAAATAGAGCATCATTCTGCACTTCCAACCAGAGAAGTTTTGATGATTAAATTTTGGAGGTTTGCCCATAGAGCCATTGTATTAGTAAGAAGAATTTGCAGCACTGTTGTCCATGGAAACTTGGGAGAATGAGAGATCTAGAATGACACACACTCCAAACTGCTCTGATACCAGTTGTAGGTCCCGAGAGGTTCCCAAAGTATATAGCTTTAAGCTGTAGAGGGGGGGTGAATACAGCAATTTAAAAACTACACACTATTTTCTCAATGTTTGTATGTATTATCAACAATTTGTTAATTACAAACAAGCTTGAATGCGGAATAGTTCAAGCTGAGATGACAGATACAACAGTATGTTCACTAGTCTAAGACAAACTCAAACTAGAATACAATGAATACACTCACTAAGAAGCACTCACTGGGTTTTCAAGACTTTAAAGGAACAGCTTATGTAAAACAGCTTAGACACACAGATACTGAATTACACAGCAGACTTGCATGCATGAAAAACACACTTGCACGTTCACTCTTGGTTTCAGCACTTAGCTTTCTTCACACTTTTTCTCTGTCCTTAGAAGCTTCCTTTTATACTCATTCAGAGGATCTAAGAGAAACATCTTCATTGGACGGAATGAAAAGAAGAGGTCTTGTTGAAAAGACAACATAACCTTTTCTGCACTTTTCTGAAAAGCAGACTTGTCTTCACATGTGCAGAACTTTTGTCTTTTTACTTTGTCTACTGTTGCATTGCCTTTAACTAATTTAGGAATGTCAACTTTGCGTCTTTCTTCCTTGTAAAGGCCTATTTTGATATAAGAAAAAGGTCTGTCACCCTTTTTCAAATAACCTTTTGTCTTCATGTTACAGAACAGCTTGGGCAGGCTGAGCAGTTCTGTTTTCCACTTTGTCTTCGACTTTGTAAACTGATCTTGTAGTCAAAAACAATACATGATGACTTGGAAACATATTCCATAAAGTGTTTAGCCTGTTCACAAAGAACAGGTTCTGTTCACAAAGAACAGAACACTTTAAAATTGCCCAAGCTGCTCACCAGTGTAGAGCAGCGTAGACAGTTTATGTCCAGCCTGTTCAGCAGACAGACAGCTTGGACAAACTGTCTTTGTTGCAACACATGCAACATATAGAACAACTTTAGACTGATATTGCAAATCATTTTCAGGTTTCAATAAGGCATATAACAGACCTTAAATTCAACCTTCAAATGCATCAACAGGTTTGATTATAAATCTCCCCCTCAGATGTAGAACAGGTTTGACTGAGGCCTTTTTGTGCCTAACAATATATATATATATATATATATATATATATATATATATATATATATATATATATATATATATATATATATATATATATATATATATATATATATATATATATAGGGTCAGGTTCTATGGGGCACCTGTATGCATTGTGTACTTTGGCGCGCGGAAGGGCAAAGTCGGAAGATGCTTGAATTCAGAAAATATTCTATCCGAATCTAAACAAACATGATGCATCTTCATCCAATTTATTGGATTCGTCTTCAAACACGATGCATCTTCATCCAATTCAATTTCAAACATGATGCATTTCGACCATATTCATCATCGTCTTTGTTCCATCATTATGCATCACCAAAATCGTGATGCATTTCGGCCATATTCATCCCCGTCTTTGTTCCATCATTATGCATCACCAAAATCGTGATGCATTTCGACATTTAAACGTGTTAATTTCGTGATGCATCTCTGAAATTTAAACGTGTTCATCAACGTCTTCAATGTGTTCATCATTGTCGTGATGCATTGCTGTTGTACATCATGTTTGAAACAACCAATACCATATGCTCCAACTATTTCTTGGAAGCAATAACCACCAACATTAATAAAGAATCTTAGAATTCTTTGACTAGCCATAAGCATGATACAGAATCGTAGAATGAACTGTTTGTGAAAAACCCGATACTCAAAAACATGATCAACAGACGCAAGCAAATTCTCATCAACATCGATGCACAGGTATGGTGCAGAGTTGCATACCGACGGTGGACAGCGATGGTGGTTGTTGTCTTGTGAAAACTGGTTGAGAGAAAGAGAGACGGAGAGAGGCTAGCCATGAAAGAGAAAGGGAAAGAGAGATAAAAGGGGATAGATTTATGGAAATGTGGTTAATTATTTTATTTAGTTTCCTAAATAAATGATAAATATTAAATTAAATATTATAATTTAACAATATATTAGTAAGTATTCCCAAAATGCCCTTAATGCACCCTTTGTAAATAAGCAATGCATTTTTGGTTCCCATTTGGTTCCCGATGCATATGGTGCCCCATGGAACCTCAATCTCTCTCTCTCTCTCTCTCTATATATATATATATATATATATATATATATATATATATATATATATATATATATATATATATATATATATATATATATATATATATATATATATATATATATATATATATATATATATAATCACACACGCATTTGACCGAAACAGCTTTGAAACGGTACTAGTCCACAATGAGAAAATAGCAAAACGTATATTAGTAATTGTAATCTTTTAAACTCATTATTTAGATTTATAAGTGTAGTAGTCTTAATTATTTGTATAATTAAGTGTTTTACTTTTAGTTGTTTGCATATAATTTTAGTTTTAAAGTTCAAAAAAGGTTAGTAGTAGAATGGTATTATAGAAAGATGACTTACATGATAGTTTCGAATGGATAGAATAATAAAATTGAAAAAAAAAATTGATATGGCATTAGGATGACCAAAGGGATGAAAAGACAATCATTCCTTTCAGGGGAGCAAAATCTTAACTGAAAAGCGCAAAACCCAAGAAAATAAAAAAAATCGGGAAATCAAAAAAATCCGTAAAGCCATAGTAAACAGTTTGGGATCAGATTGCCATTAGAAATCAAACTGAACCCGAACCTAAATTAAATTAATTTTTTATATTTTAATTACTTACTTGAGCTATTTTAAAACTAAGAAAGTCTCATTCCGCACTTATTTACATTTTCATGTAATTTTTGCATCTATTTAAAAACCCATTTGGGGTGTTTTAAGAAAATATTTACAAATTATGAATAATAAAACTGTTTAATTATATTGATAACTAAAGCTACTAAATTAATCAAATTCAAATCAGAAAATAAAGAAATACAACTACTAGTTTAAAAAAAAAATACTAAATACTAAATTAATAAAATTAAAGATAAAACGAGAGGGAAAAAGGGTTTAACAAAGGTACAAACGAATTGCAACAACTATTACAAGTTGGACTCAAACCTTCTTTGCACCACCTTCATCTTTGCCACTTTGGATTAAATTCAAGCCAAAATTAAGCGAATTAAATTATTGTTATACATGGCTAGGTTTATTTTAAGAGAAGTAATACTTCCTACGACGACTAGAATTCGAGTTGTGGATTTAAAAACCCCATGGCTAAGCTGAAATAGAGCTAACACTGTTCTGTTCATTGCGCATTGTGGTTGCGCTCCCCTTGTCGCGACCGCAATCATGGTTAGGCGACAAAGGCGGCCGCTGGTGGTGGGAGCTCGATTGAGGTGAGTAGTCGGGGGTCAAATGAGCTCGGTCACGCTCAAATGAGCTCGACAAAATAGGATGAACAACACGGGGACCGGCGCGACCGCGTTAGCCTGCCCGCGATAGGAGGATTGTGACCGCGATTAAGGCCGTGATCGTGGGGTTTGGCTAGTTGACTTATATTGAGCACTGTTAGATTATTGGAATAATTATTATGCGTCAGCTAGGGGTGGGATCGGTCTTGTACCACTACCATATAGTTCCGAATTTTTATGAGACATAATTTCAGTGTCGAATACCGAACCGATTATAGAATTTCAGTACCGGTTCAGTATCGGTATTTTTGGTATCGTAACGGTTAGAACCGATTTTAGAATTTATCACACAAAACTAATATTAAAAAGAGTAAATTACTCGATTGATCCTTTAAGTTTACCCATTATGACTGGTTTAGTCCTTTAACCTTTGAAATTACTTTGCTAATCCTTTAAATAGGAATCTAAACACCGATGGTCCTTTATTCATACGGAAAATGTTAAATGTTCTCAAATTCCTCCAAACATTCATTTGAATAAAGATTGGTGTTCAAAATTGTTATTTAAAGGATTGTCAGAGTAATTTAAACGTTGAAGGACTCAACCAGTCATAATAGGTCAACTTAAAGAATCAACGAAGTAATTTACTCAATAAAAATAATATCAAAACTAATAAAAAAATTTGCTATCAAAACTAATAAATGAAGTTAAATCAAAACAAAAAAATAAAGTTAATATCAAAACCAACAAAAAAAGTTAATAAGTAAAAAGATAAACAAAGTTAATAAACAAAGTAAAAACATTCGTGTGTATGTGTATGTGTGTGTGTGTGTGTCTATATATATATATATACATATATATATATATATATATATACATATATATATATATATATATATATATATATATATATATATATATATATATATATATATATATAGGGTCAGGTTCTATGGGGCACCTGTATGCATTGTGTACTTTGGGAACCTGTATGCACCGTTAGATCTTGAATTTTAATGGTTCAGATTGCAGTGGCAAAAGGGTAATTAACTTGAAAATGGGTGCACGGGTGCATAAATTCTCGCGCACGGAAGGGCAAAATCGGAAGATGATTGAATTCAGAAAATATTCTATCCGAATCTAAAAAAAGATGATGCATCTTCATCCAATTTATTGGATTCGTCTTCAACACGATGCATTTTCATCCAATTCAATTTCAAACATGATGCATTTCGACCATATTCATCCTCGTCTTTGTTCCATCATTATGCATCACCAAAATCGTGATGCATTTCGGCCATATTCATCATCGTCTTTGTTCCATCATTATGCATCACCAAAATCGTGATGCATTTCGACATTTAAACGTGTTAATTTCGTGATGCATCTATGAAATTTAAACGTGTTCATCAACGTTTTCAATGTGTTCATCATTGTCGTGATGCATTGCTGTTGTGCATCATGTTTGAAACAACCAATATTTTATTTAGTTTCCTAAATAAATGATAAATATTAAACTAAATCTTATAATTTAACAATATATTATTAAACATTCCCAAAATGCCCTTAATGCACCCTTTGTAAACAAGCAATGCATTTTTGGTTCCCATTTGGTTCCCGATGCATATGGTGCCCCATAGAACCTCAATCTATATATATATATATATATATATATATATATATATATATATATATATATATGTGTGTGTGTGTGTGTGTGTGTGTGTGTGTGTGTGTGTGTAAAAGGTTCCCCTACGTACCAAGCAAATTCCCGCTTATCCAACGTACCCTACATATGCAAGGGTATTTTCGTAACTATAGAGACCATTCACATTACTTAATTGACCATTACATTACTTAATTGATCATTCACAACACTTATTTGATCATTTACATAACTTATTTGATCATTCACAAGAATTATTTAACTATTTTAATTCTTCTACACTTATTTGATCATTCACAATACTTATTTGACTATTCACATTTCTTCAACAATTATTTGATCATTCACAAGAATTATTTGATCATTCACAGTATTTATTTGATCATGCACAACACTTATTTGATCATTACATGAATTATTTAACCATTCACAGTATTTGTTTCATCATTCATGATAATTATTTGACTATTTACACTTCTTCTACATTTATTTGATCACTCACAACACTTATTTGATCATTCACAAGAATTATTTGACCATTCACGCTTCTTCTACACTTATTTGATCATTCACAACACTTATTTGACTATTTACACTTCTTCTACATTTATTTGATCATTTACAACACTTATTTGATCATTCACAACACTAATTTGACCATTCACAGTATTTATTTTATCGTTCACAATAATTATTTGACTATTTACACTTCTTCTACACTTATCTGATCATTTACAAGAATTATTTGACCATTCATAATATTTATTTGATCATTCACAACACTTATTTTTATCATTCACAAGAATTATTTGATCATTCACAATATTTATTTTATTATTGACAACACTAATTTGATCATTCACAATAATTATTTGACCATTCACAACTCTTATTTGATCAATTTAGTGTTGTAAATGATCATTTTATAATTATTATGAATGGTCAAATAATTCATGTGAATGATCAAATAAGTATTGCGAATGATCAAATAAATATTGTGAATGATCAATGATCAAAAAAATGTTGTGTGAATGATCAAATTAGTGTAAGTGTAAATAGTCAAATAATTCTAGTAAATAATCAAAAAAATGTTGTGAGTGATCAAATAAATACTGTGAATGATCATATAAATTTTTTGAATGATAAAATAAGTGTTGTGAATGATCAAATAAATACTGTGAATGGTCAAATAATTCTTGTGAATGATCAGATAAGTGTTGTGAATGATCAAATAAGTGTAGAAGAAGTGTAAATAGTCAAATAATTATTGTGAATGATGAAATAATCACTGTGAATGGTCAAATAATTCATCTGAATGATCAAATAAGTGTTGTGAATGATCAAATAAATACTGTGAATGGTCAAATATTTCTTGTGAATGGTCAAATAAGTGTTGTGAATGATCAAGTAATTGTAGAAGACTTGTGAATGGTCAAATAAGTGTTGTGAATGATCATATAAGTGTACAAGAAATGCGAATGATCAAAAAATTCTTGTGAATGATCAAATAAGTGTAGAAGAAGTGTAAATAGTCAAATAATTATTGTGAATGGTCAAATAAATATTGTGAATGGTCAAATAATTATTGTGAATGATAAAATAAGTGTTGTGAATGATCAAATAACTACTGTGAATGGTCAAATAATTCTTGTGAATGATCAAATAAGTATTGAAGAATTGTGAATGGTCAAATAAGTGTTGTGAATGGTCAAATAAGTGTTGTAATTGATCAAATAAGTGTAGAAGAATTGTAAATAGTTAAATAATTTTTGTGAATGATCAATATGTGGTGTGAATGATCAAATAAGGGTCGTGAATGATCATTAAGTAATGTGAATGATCATGTTATAAGTGTTGTGAATGGTCATTGTAATTACGAAAATCCCTTCCAGCTAAAAAAAGAGGGACACACAAATTTTCAACTTTTGAGCACAACCCTTGTTTTTTTAATCTTGTGGCTTTGGAAGGCTACATTTTGTATGCTCAATTATCATGGGTACTTTTTTGAACCCAAATCTCTCTCTCTCTCTCTCTCTCTCTCTATATATATATATATATATATATATATATATATATATATATATATATATATATATATATATATATATATATATATATAATCGGTGAAAGTTAATATGTATTTACATGTTGTGTGTCTGTAAATTGGTAATAAAATTAACAAATGTCAAACTTAAACATATAGTTTTTAATCGGTCTTGTACCGGTACTGAACCGAATTTTTTTAACATAATATTAGTATCGACTACAGAATTGATTATAGAATTTTGGTAACGACACGGTATCGAACCCGGTACAGTACCGGTTCGATTTTGGAAAATCGGTAAAAAAAAATCTCACCCCTAGTGTCAGTTGAGTCATAGTTACATTATTGATATATTATGTGTTGCCAGGAGCTGTAGTCGAGTTTGGAACCGTCAAGACTATAACTGATACTAGAGTTGATAATTAACCCGAGCCTGATGGGAAACACGTCATCCAAACCCTTTTTAACCAGGGAATCATCGAGTTGGATGGGGATAGGTAATACCTGACTTCTAAACTCGGGGACATGGGCGGGGATCGGGGGATGAGATTATCTCTTCTGTACTCGACCCCATACCTGAAACATAATATAAGTGTAAATAATATTACACACACACACACACACACACACACTCTCTCTCTCTCTCTCTCTCTCTCTCTCTTACACTACTAAAAACTGGAGTATCAGCGACGGATTTTTCCGTCGCAAATCCGTCTCTGATGTGTTTCAGCGACGGATTGATCTGTCGGAAAAAACCTTGTCGCTAATTTTAATTTAGCGACGGATCAACGACCGAATACAATTAACGACGGATCAATGACAAAATAGTGACGGCAAGAGAACGACAGATCAACAACGGATCAATCAGCGACGGATGAACGAAGAACTTGTTAGCGACGGATCTATCAGCGACGGATGAACGACGGACTTGTTAGTGACGAATTAGCGACGGACCAATCAGCGATAGATTAGCGACGGATTTATTGACGCATATTTTTCTACAGATTAGCGACGAATATACTTTTAGCGACAGAAACGTCGTCACTAATCCATCACTAAAATATCAAGGAAAATAATTAAAAACCGTCGCAAATCTGTCGCTAAATTTATGATTTTTCAAAAACTTTTTTCCTGTTTTTCAAACCCAATACCTGTCGTATTCTTTTAATTTTTAATATACAACAAAATCTACGAAAGTTGTCATTCCAACATTCATTAATATAAGAATGTTGTTTAAAACGTGCACATCAACATACGAATGTTGATCAAACAGTGCACATCGTTGTTGGCATTCTATCAAAAGTTGTTATTTCTATCGGAAGGTTTCAAAAGATCTAGGTTAAACTTTAAGTTAGTTACACAAACATATATAAGACATGCTATTTGGAAATTCGATTGATCAACTGCGCCAACATGTCTTCTTTCCATTTTGCCATTTCATCATGCATCCTTTTATCCACTTCATTGATTTGTGATTTTAATGCTTCCTCTCGTTCTTTTGCCAATCTCCTTTCTTCTTCAAGTTCTTCTCTCGCAATTCGCCTTTCTTCTCTCACCAATGTTCTTTCTTCTTCTAACTGTTGAGTCAACCGTTGTACCTTACAACAAAGTTTATATATATGTAAATATCTAACTCACATATTCACACTTTATAGTTATAAAATTCTTAGAACTTAAAAGAATCATGAAAATCAATAGTATTGTATACACCAAAATAAACAACATATACTTAAATGAATATATACTAACCTACGTTTATACTAAAAATCCAATATTAACGACTTACTTCGCATGCTTTAATTGTATACCAATAATACAATCAAATTTTATGTTAAAACTAGGGGTGAGCGACGAGTACCATTTCCCGAACCCGAACCGGTACCGGTACCGACCGGTACCGAATTAATATATTCGGTTCGGTATTCGGTTTTAAAATTAGCTAAAATTCGGTATTCGGTATTCGGTTTTTAAATTAGCTAAAATTCGGTATTCGGGACCGAACCGGCACCATATAAAATTCGGTTCTTTCAAAACTAATAATTCGGTTTCGGTATTTTCGGGATCGGTACCGGTTCGGTTCGGTCCGGTACCGAGCTCACCCCTAGTTAAAACTAACCATTCTAAAATACTTTATCACAATAGCCTATAAACTTCATCACTAAAACAATCTATAAAAACCAATATTAATAACTTAATTAGCATTCTTCAATGCTAAAATCATAATGTCACTTATAATACAATCAACATGTTTATATCTATATTGATTCATGACCCAATAGTGTCACTTATGACCCATTTAGAGAATCAAACGTGAAACAAGTAAAACCAATAATAATGACAATTTACTTTCTAAAATAAACATTAGCAACCTACTTTATCACAAAAACCATAAAACCATAAATACAAACTTAATTTGCACTTTGCATTAAACTCAACAATTTATCCAAAAAAAAAAAAAAAAAGCAACAACTAGTTAAAAACCTCATTAATAACCATATATGAAAAGTAATAGAATAGCAACATTTCCACAATTAACCCTCGATAGAAAACCCTTAATTTTTTTTAGATATTCAACATAATGACCTACTAAAACACATTGATAATCATGACGATCGAATGACATTGGTTAGGACTATCACAACACATGTATAACCAGACGACCGAATAAAATTGGTTACACCTATTATAACTCGTTAAATACATTACTTATAACCCTTTAAAAATTAGCAACATACTTTCATGACTTTATAATTTAATCAAGGGTTAATATTGAAAAAACCCTTTAAACTTTTTTCATTTTCACGATTAAGTCCCTAAACTTTTTTTCCGATTGTTTAAGTCCCTAAACTTTTTTTGTATTATTCAAAAGTATATATTTTTTATCGGCTACCGGATGAGTAGGTAAAACAAAACCAATAAAACAAAAAGTTTAGGGACTTAATCGCTAAAACATGTAAAGATAATGAGTTTTTTGAATAAGACAAAAATAGTTAAGGGACTTGTACAATCAGAAAAAAAGTTTAGGGACTTAATCACAAAACTAAGAAAAGTTTATGGGGTTTTTTCAATATTAACCCTTTAATCAACAAACAAGTAAACTAACCTCATCAATGCGCACTAAACCCGGACCATGAAATCTGAGTAACTACAACTTCTGGATCAGAAAGCATACCCCAACCAAATAATCTTCCTTTTTTTCAGCCCTCCAGTGCACTCATACCAAAGGGCTTTATCAGGAGGTGGATGGGTACTAACATCTGGTCCATGCTTTGCAATCATCTGGTCTTTAATTGCGTCCTACGAAATATTATCATAAAAAACATTTACGAGTGTTATATAAGGAAATTAAAATAAGTTCAAGAAAATTACCCCAATTAATTTGGCCTTTTTGGTAATATATTCTTGAGATGTGTCTCCCGATGATGTCTTCACCTTTTTTGTATGCATCATTTCATACAATTTAAGCGATGTTATTGGCTGTTTCAATTGTTTCGCCTACAAAAGTCATGATTATACATACATACATACATACATACACATATACAAGTTAAATATTCTAATATCTTACAAGTCGCCTAGCTTGTTGACCAATTGTGATCGACCCTGAAGCATGTTTAGATATATCCCCTTCTACAATGGTGTTTCTATTTTGCTTGTAGATATATGCATTTTTTCTCCAATCGTCGGTGTTCCATTTTCCAATCATGGGTTCCCAATATTCCTGTTGTATCTATGTTGGGCCAAATGGAATAAGAACCGATAAATTAGTACCATCAAAAGTTTTGCCTGCTGCAATTGCTAATTCAACCGCCTTTGTTCGACCTTTTGACATGATATCACGAATCCTTCTCTTCAAAAGTTTTTCCCATGCTTCTCGAACAATGGCATCTTGAGAATTGTCCCATTGATATAAACCCTGCACATACATCAATTAGATAGCTAAATATAAAATAACATTCATTTAGCAAGTTAAAAGAATTACGTAGCAAGTGTATACCTTAAAGTGTTCCCACATCATGTCACGGGATTCAGGATCGATATCTGACCAAGATGTCCAAACACCACGAAACATGCTCTTGAAAATACAAACGATATTTCTGGAAACTTTTGGATCCACAAACCTACACAAAGAATAAGAATGAGCAACAACCTAACGTAATGCATTTTTTTTAAATGTTGAAAATCATTTAACATACTCATAATCATTTTCATCAACTTCAATCATCATCCTTTGGATTGCATGATAAGGGGTTTGCTCTAGCCTGTTAGATCATCGTCTTTGCTTTGATGATTCCGTGTCACCATCATTATCAATGTTAAGAGCATTTTCTTGAACCGATTGTTCTACTCCGTCGGGGAACATTAACTCCTCTTCATCATGTAAAGAGAAGGTCGACGATGTAGCATCACCACATCTACTTCTACCCCTACCTCTACCACCACATCTACCTCTTCCTCTAACAATATTGTTACCTTCACGATTCACTGAGCTGCGTGCCATGATGTCTACAACCAAAATAGACTAGTTAAAAAATCATAGATGATCAAAACAAGATATAATTATGTGTTAACACATTAGCTTTAAGAATTAAATAATATTCATTAGAAAATTTCAGTATATTCCACACACCATGACATAATGCATGTTAACAACTTACTATTCATCAGAAGAATGGTCTGATAAATTAAGTTCATCGTCAAGATCATCCTCATTTGAATCATCTGTATCTTCAAACTCTTCTTCCTCTTCACTTGATTCTTCTGGTTCATTGTCACTAACTTCTATTTCATCATCATTAATTTCTCTACGTGTGTTGCATTCATCATCATTAACAACTTCTTCAAACTCCCCTTCAATGACAAGACAACTGGTACATCATTGTTGTCCTCATTAGAAATTGATAGTCTTTCATTCTCTTGAAAGAACTCTTATACATCCTCAATATCATTATTAGTTGATTCAACAACACATGTTGCTACTTCATATATGCTCCTTGGTTTTGTCTTGACAACTGCCCACCAATCTTTTAAATCCCTTGTCATTGAAGGATATGGTGCATAATAAACCTGTTCTGCTTGTGATGCTAAGACAAATGGGTCATCATTCCTTAGTTTTGACTTGTATTTAATATCAACCAATTTATGTCTATTGTCAACCCTTACCCCATGTACAACATCAAACCAATTACATTTGAATAATACAACAACACAACGCCCTTGGCCATGATACTCGACCTTTATGACCTCATCCAACAATCCATAGAAGTCACATTCAGAATCATTATAACAAGACCCTTCAACGCATACCCCACTATTGTTGGTCACTCACCCATTACCATGTTTAGTGGTGTGAAACTTGTAGCCATTAATGAAGTATCCTTTATGTGACCAAACATGACGTAATGGACCTCGTGCTAAAACTTTTAGATGCTCATTGCTATCATCCAACCCAAAACAAACCTATAATGCATGAAAACAAGTTACTTAAATAATGATGGTAAACTACTTGGTAAATTGAATTATGATTTACGCTTTATGCTTACATGTTCATTGAACCATTTAGAAAAAGATTCGTCTCTGTATATATCTAGTGTGCCTTCATCAATATAAGGCTCTCTTTGTCTCACCCAATTATCAAACACCCTTGACAAAAAAAGCTTTAGTTAAATTAATATAATTACATTATTTTGTCATCTTCAAGGTAATTAATATAAAATCAATATAACCCAATTGGGATGGCTTAGTGGTTGAGCATTGGGTTCAACTTATTCGGGTTACCTGCCTTTAAAATATAAATAAAATCAAGATACCTTATAAAAGGATGAACCTCTTCATAATTAAGCAAGATATACGTATGAGCCATATGCAATTCAGCATCGGTGAATGATCTTCGGATCCCGCCCTTCTCAAATAGTCTTCGAGATGGAACTTTGAAAATACTCAGTCGAGAGTCCATTTGCGAAGAACTAGGAATGTCAGGAGCAATATTTCGAGGCTCGCGATTTAGGCGTGTTTCAATTGTTGGCTCAAAATATAAAGAACAATGGGTAGAAAGTTCATTTACAAGATATGACTCAACAATAGACCCTTCAACCCTTGTTTTGTTTTTTGTCGTTTTTTTAATGAACCAAGCTTCCTGAGAATTTATTAGACAAATGTTAGCACTAACAAGGACTTTTTTAGGTCAATAGAAAAATTTTGATCAGTTAAGATGCTTGCCTCTCATATAGATACATCCATCTATATTGCACTGGACCACCTAGAATAGCTTCATGCACCAAATGTATAACAAGATGTTCCATTGAGTCAAAGAATCCGAGTGGAAAAATCTTTTCCAACTTACAAATAGTGTCAACAATACTCTGTTGTAAAACGATTAAGTCATCTAGATGTAACACCCTTGAGCAAATTGCCCAAAAAAATGAGCAAACCTCTACTATTGCATCCCATATTGGAATCGAAATCATCCCTCTTAAAGCAATAGGAAGCAACTGTTGCATAAACACATGACATTCATGACTTTTGAAAGTATAAAAGCTGCAATCTTCATTGTTAACACATCCCCCTAAGTTTTAAGCATAGCCATCAGGGAATTTAAGTTTTGTCAACCATTCACATACTTTTTTTACTTGTGGCTTGCTCAAAGTGTATGATGCTTTTGGCTTTATAACTTTATTTCCCATCTTCCAAATATGCAACTCCGGTCGATCACAATATTTTTCAATATCCTTCCTTGCCTTGATGTTGTCTTTCGTTTTGGATGTTTCCATGTTGGTGTTAAAAAGATTCTCAAAAACATTTTTCTCAATATGCATTACATCAAGGTTGTGTCGAATTAACAAAGTACGCCAATATGGCAACTCCCAGAATATGCTTCGTTTTTTCCAATTATGTGTGACACCAAAACCATTATGTCTTTTGCTTTTCTTTCTGTATGGAAAGCCTTCGTAAACAGTAGGAATGCAACGAACTTGCTCCCAAATTTGTTCACCGGCTAACTCTGGTGGTGGATTAGAGTTAACACAATTCTAGCCAAGAATCTTCGTCTATCATGCCTATACGGATGTGTTATCAATAAAAATTTTCGATGACAGTCAAACCAACATGGTTTCCCTCCATTTTGTAATTGAAATGCTCCCGCCTTATCCATGCAGTATGGGCAAGCTAACTTTCCATGTGTGCTCCAGCCTGACAACATTGCATAGGCCGGAAAGTCGCTAACTGTCCATAAAAGTATAGCTCTCATCATAAATGTATCCTTACGATAAGCATCATATGTGAGAACACTTTCATCATATAACATTTTTAACTCGTCTATTAACGGCCTTAAAAATACATCTAAATTTTGACTAGGGCTCTTTCTTCCAGGAATTATTAGGCTTAAATTGACATATGAGTCCTTCAAGCCTATCCATGGAGGTAAGTTATAAACTGTAAGAAATACATGCCAACATGAATACGGATTCGTGTTTAGGTTATTTGGACTGAAACCATCTGTACATAAACCTAAACGCACGTTTCGAGGCTCGTTTGCAAATGCAGGATTTTTTAAGTCAAAATGCTTCCATGCCTTACCATCACTTGGATGGACCATCATGCCTGGTTTTGTCTGATGATCAAAGTGCCACATCATCTCTTTTGCTGTCACATTTGACATATATAGTCTTTGAAGTCTAGGAGCAATCGGCAAGTACGTTAAAATTAGGAACCAAGTTTTGTTCACCACTCTTGTAACGATAATGCCCACACACTCGACAACTACTCAAATCAGAATCCACCCCGTAAAATAACATGCAATGGTTTTTGCACACATGAATCTTTATTTTTGGGAGACTAAGTTTGTTCAAACTCCTTTTTGTGTCATAGAAGTTGCCAACCAGCTTCTCACTTGGGGGTAGCATATTTTTGATAATGGGAAGCAGTCGATTATAAGCTGCCTCGGTTACATTATTTTCCAACTTCCAATTTAATAATCGTGTGGCAGCTTCTAACTTCGAATAATTTTGACACCCTTCCCATAAAGGCTCATCTGCATCTTGTAACATGTGATAAAATCCACTGGCTGATGGATTTGGAACTTGTTCTTCTGGATTATATGAATCCCATGTTGCATTATTAAAATTGACGGGACCCATCGCATCCAAAACCATACGTGTACAACCATCAACATTATCATCTTCCATTAGATTAGAGCATTGTCCCTCATGTTGCAATCTACTGCTTGTTTCCCCGTGCGCCCAACAAGTTGTATAATCAGGAATGAACCCGTATTTATACAAGTGCAACTTAACATCATCTATTGCATGGTAATGTAAAATTTTGCACATCTTACAAGGACATCTAATTTGAAGTATTTTCTCATGATTCAAGGTTTTCACTTCGACAAAAGCTTCATTAGAAAAGGCAAAATCCAAAAACAATTCTACTTTGTGGCCATAATTAGTATTAAGAAAACCATCTGCATTTTTCCGTTTGTACATCCATCCTCTATCTCTACGCATAGACATGTTAAATAACTATAACAAAAACAAAGTAACAAAAACATTAGCGATAACATTGTCTAATAACTAAATTTTAACTTGTCATGTATTAAATAAAACACACAAACACACACACACACACACACACACACACACACACACATATATATATATATATATATATATATATATATATATATATATATATATATATATCACTTGAACTCGTTACATATAAATAAAACACATTTGAACTTGTTACGATCTTTTGTTTTTTTCAAGCATATTTTTTATCCATTTATATAGATAGAAAAAAGAAACAAAATGATGATCCAAGTAAATCAAAATAGGCCTTGGAGATTGATTTATATCCGTAGTTCACATCAAGAAACAATTTCATATACTAAATCAACATCCTTAGTTCACATCAATAAGCATAACATTGTCTCATAACTAAACTTTAACTTGTCATGTATTAAATAAAACACACACAAATATATATATATATATATATATATATATATATATATATATATATATATATATATATATATATATATATATATATATATATATATACATATATATATATATATAGGGATGGGATCGATTGTGAACACAATATATATTGAGAACGTTGTGAACCAATAATTTAATGACACGTCAGCAGAAATTACCATCTATTATATTGATTAATTAATTAAACAAAAGGGCAAAATGGGAAATATGGAGTGAATCAGGTGAGTTTCCTAGATTTAAGAGGAAATAAATCCTAGATATAAGCGTGGTGTGCGTCTGAAGTGATATAACATTTTTAAAGTTTTATCTACAAATATGAAGCTAGACGTTTTTTTGAAGCCGTCTAACCCCTTGACACCAAAGCATCTTTTGAATCCTATGAATGTCGGTACAAAATGTGTCTTTTTAATCTGATGAATGACAAGTCCGCAATGTATTTTTGTTACGTCATGAAGCATTTGAAGCCGAAGTATCTTTTGAATCTTATGAATGTCAGTCCAAAATGTATCTTTTTAATCTGATGGATGACGGTTCGTAATGTGTTTTTGTTACGTCATGAACCATTTGTAACCTAAGCATCTTTTGAATCTTATGAATGTCAGTCCAAAGTGTATATTTTTAATACGATGAATAACGGTTCATAATGTATTATTGTTACGTCATGAACCATTTGAAGCCGAAGCATCTTTTGAATCTTATGAATGTCGGTCCAAAATGTATCTTTTAATCTGATGAATGACGGTCCACAATGTGTTTTTGTTATGTCATGAACCATTTGAGACAGAAGCATCTTTTGAATCTTATGAATCTCGGTACAAAATTATCTTTTTAATCCGATGAATGACGGTCCGTGATGTGTTTTTGTTACATCGTGAACCATTTGAAACCGAAACATCTTTTGAATCGCATGAATGCCGGTCCAAAATGTATATTTTTAATCCTATAAATGACGGTCCGCAATGTGTTTTTGTTACGTCATGAACCATTAGAGACGGAAGCATCTTTAGAATCTTATGAATGTTGGTCCAAAATGTATCTTTTTAATCCGATGAATGAGGGTCCGCAATGTGTTTTTTGTTACGCCATGAACCATTTGAGATGGAAGCATCTTTTGAATCTTACGAACCTCGGTCCAAAATGTATCATTTTATTCCGATGAATGACGGTCCGCAATGTGTTTTTGTTACATGAACCATTTGAGATGGAAGCATCTTTTGAATCTTATGAATGTCGGTCCAAAATGTATCTTTTTAATCCGATGAATGACGGTCCGCAATGTGTTTTTGTTATGTCGTGAACCCTTTGAATCTGATGAATATCGATCCGTAATGTGTTTTTATTTCGGTCCACAATGTGTTTTTGTTATCCCATGAACCCTTTGATCTGATGCTTGTCGGTCTGCAATGTGGTTTTGTTATTCCATGAACCCTCTGAATCTGATGAATGTCGGTATATAATGTATTTTTGTTACATTGTGAAACGCAATCATCTCTTTAAATATTTGATGTGAGCATGGTAGAAGTATAAGCATATGCAATGGCTTCGCGAAAAAACTCTGCAACTTCCACGATTAAGGTCTCCATGCGAGCATCGACACCACTAGAAGCGATGTTAACCAGTTATCGATCATCGGGTTATCCCAATATACTAGAACAAATATGGTCTAGCGACCAGATTATGTAAAAAATAGAAACGTAATCTAATTTTCACCATAGGAAAACGATATAAATAAACGAAAAAGTAATGAACGGTGTTAAATTTGGGTTCGATCGAACTAGTTCATCAACCTTCGAAATCTATCTTAAATATACCCACTGTTGATGTCTTATAAATAAACAAAAAGCAATTAACGTTGTTAAAACCGGGTCCGACTAGTTTGTTGAATGCCTTCAAATATCAAAAATGTAAAAAGATGATAATGTAGAAAAGAAATCAACACTGCCGTTTTATTAGAGGGATGCAAGCCAATTTTTTTAAAAGAAAATTCACTATACAAAGTTACAAACAATGGTAAATGCGATGGAATTTATGTGGAATAAACATCATATTAAGCATTATTACATAATAATATAAAAAGGATGAAATTAAATAAAGAAAATAAAAACTATATATTTCTTTTACGGAATATCACCTAACAAATAGGAGATATTCTTGGAGCCAAAAGTTATGGGAGAAATAAACCGTATCTTATGAATTTTGTTTAGACTAAAATACCCTTTTAAGGATAAAATAATCTTTGCTTATTTGTCAAAATATAGTTGGTTCACAATGTTCACATTATACAAATTGTTCACAAAAGATCCTTTGTATATATATATATATATATATCGCAGCACACAAAAAAAAAAAAGAAAACGACAGCATCGCAGCACAAAAAAGAAAAGTAAACGACTGAAACAAAGGGTATATATATATATATATATATATATATATATATTATATATATATATATTATAATAATATCGCAGCACCTAAAAAAAAATGAAAAAACGCAGAATATATAATATATATATATATATATATATATATATATATATATATATATATATATATATATATATATATATATATCGCAGCACAAAGAAAAGAAAACGCACAATGGGTTTAATACCTTCAGATCGAATGTTTTGATACCTTCAGCCCAAAAAATCAAGAAGAAGCAGCCTAAAAAATCAAGAAGAAGCAGTCGAATATTTTGATACCTTCAGATCGAGAACGCACCTCTGGTGACCGACTGAGCGAGGACTTGATGGAGTCGGCTTCAGCTCTGGTGATTGATTGAGAGAGGCATCTGAGACATCAAAATGAGATGGAGAGACAATCTGTGATGGAGAAATTGAAATGGGCGGCTAGGGTTTACCCCTCCCTTTACAATCACGTACAACTATTTTTATTTTTTTTTTTTAAATTAAAATTTTCGTTTTTTTAATATCTTAAAAGTCTGTTTTACTAGTATTTTATAAAAATGTAGTTTAGTTTAGTTGGCTAGTGTAGTTTGTCTCCATATTGAAGACCTAAGTTCAAATCCTTTTATGTGTTTTTTATATGTTTTCACGTTTTTTGTGGTTTCGTCCATTTATGTTATTCTTAGTTTTTTAAAAACAACTTTTTGTTAATAGGCATAAATTGCCTTTTTATTGATTAAGCTCTTAAACTATTGTTGTTTTATTCAAAAATGTATATTTTGACATGTTTGATCGATTACCAAACAAGTATTCTTAGTATTTTCATCTGATTAATATTGAAATAAACCAATTATATTTCCTCATTTTAGTGATTAAATTCTTAAACTTTTTTTTACCGGTTGTGTTTTTGCCATTTAATTCGGTAGCCAATTTAAGAAAATTAATAAAACAAAAATAACTTATGGTCCTAAATAATGTCATACACTCTTTCCGAACCAGATGCACTAAGGTGGCGCACTCAGTGTAGTCTTTCATATGATATTGATTATTACACATTTTGTTAGGATGCTCGGTACACATAATAAGTCATCGTTCATTATATTTTTGAATATGTAATAATGAAACTTGTTGAGCCTCAGCAGAACTTGTTTTAACGTGCCTTAATAGATCTTTACTTCCGTAACAGGGTGATCGGTTATGTCGTCTCCCTTTCGTTTGAGATTACGGTTCATTATGATTGATTGACTGGGATTATGTTAGCTCGAGAAGTGTAGTGTAATGTCATATACTCCTTCCGAACCAGATGCACAAAGGTGGTGCACTCAGTGTAGTCTTTCGTTTGATATTGATTATTACTCATTTTGTTAGGATGCTCGGTAAACAAAATAAGTCATCGTTCATTATATTTTTTAATATGTAATAATGGAACTTGTTGAGCCTCAGCAGGACTTGTTTTAACGTGCCAATACACCCTCATGCTTTAATTAATGATTAGTCTATATGTTATAATGGTTCATATTGGACTTTGACAACACTTATTACTCATCTAACCGAATACAACTAATTTATATGTTCGGTTCTAACATGTATATGGACGTGTGTATTTGAATTGTATTCATATTTAATGATCTATTTTTTTGGAAAATGGAAAATGGGAGTGTAGTGTAATGTCATACACTCCTTCCGAATCAGATGCATTAAGGTGGCGTACTCAGCGAAGTCTTTCGTATGATATTGATTATTACACATTTCGTTAGGACGCTCGGTAAACATAACCCAGCTATTTGTTGATTCAGCCTTTATTTTCTTGACGATCTGGTGTGGAGGTGGATATTATTTTTTAAAGAAATCTATTTTTAAAACATTCATTTTCAAGATCCGTCGCTGATCCGTTGCAGATCCGTCACTAATCTGTCGCTAATTGTCTGTCATAAATCTGTCACTAATTTATGTCACAAATCTGTCACTGATCTGTCACAATAAAGTTGTCGCAAATTCGTTCCGTCACTAATCTGTCGCTAATTGTCTGTCATAAATCCGTCATTAAATTTATGTCGCAAATCTGTCACTGATCTGTCACAATAAAGTTGTCGCAAATCCGTTGTAGAAGTCCGTCGATAATATGTCGTTCCGTCGCTAAAAGGTTGTCGCAAATCCGTTGCTGAAATCCGTTGATAATCAGTCGCTGATTTGTCGCTAAGTTGCTGTCACAAATCTGTCGCTGAAATCTGTCGGTAATCTTTCGCTGATATGTCGCTAAGTTGCTGTCATAAATCTGTCGCTGAATACTGTCGGTAATCTGTCGTTGATGTGTCATTTATGATCCGTCGCTAATCTGTTGCATATCCGTCACTAATCCGTCGTTAATCCGTCGCTAAAGTTCCTTCGCAAATTCCGTCACAAGATCCGTCGCTGATACTCATTTTTCTAGTAGTGTTAAATATTGCATATGGATATCATAGTTAAATACATATAAGTAGTTAAATGCTTAAATATTATATATATAAATCATATATTATATATGAAACACCCTCACAACTAAATAGGGTATTTCACACACATTTAACAATAATTCATATAATAATACTTTGCGGAAATTGCATCAAATTTAAATTTTCAATATTCAAAAGTCATCAATCATGATACTTCCCACTTTGTCACCTAATAATGAGCAAAGTAAGGGGTATCATGGATCGAAG
>JAANYP010004732.1:27500-320543 GCA_020465985.1 Centrapalus pauciflorus
AACATTTAAGGTCAGCTCTTAATTTCAGACGTGATTTTCAGACTTCAGATCTTAAGTTAGCTTCTTAATATCAGACGTAGTTTTCAGAACTCAGACATTTACCTCTTAAAGTATCAAGTGTGGAATTAGTTAAAAAAAGATTGATATTAGTGATATTTTAATTAATGGAATGGTAAAAATGAAAAAGATTGATATTAGCAAAAAAATTATCATTTTCTTTAAATTAAAATAACATTAATATGATTGGTTTTTAAATCAAAAAAATCATACCATAAAAACGAGAATTTTATACTTTTTAAAATGAGACCGGTCATGATATATTTTTTTCGAAAATTTTTACGTGTTTATTTTTCGTAATTTTTTTTTTACCTAGACCGCAATGCAATATAGCAAATTGGGATCATTCAATGTCGAAGTATCAGTTTATATCGTATATTAAACGTGGAAGTAATACTATATATCATATATGCAACACTGCATCTACATTCAATATTAAAAGAGTCAAACTTAATAGTCAAACTTTTACCCAGACGACCATTCAATATAATATGTGGGAACATTCAATGTCTAAATAACAGTTTATGTCATATATTCAACGTCGAAGTAATATTATATATCATATATGCAACACTGCATATACGTTATTAAAACAGTTAAAATAAATGTCAAAAATAATAGTCAAACTTGGTGGGCTAGTAGAGCACGTGGAGTATATGTTGAGTAGAGGCCTGTTGGGTCATTCCCAACCATAGAGGTCCTGACGTAGCCACTATTTTGTGGAGTGGGCTACGCAGACTATTCCGGTCATTACCGATGAGGCGTCAGGCCGTTGATACCGGCCGCACGTAGAGCTTATTATTCTGTTGATTATAATATGTTAACTCTATTGCAGAAACTTATTTAAGGTTGTTTGTTTGTAATTCACAGGCTTAGTTAACTATTGTTTTAACTATGCATCTCATGTACGCGACCCGAGGTAACAAATTCAGCGTGGACGAGTAAAGACTCGTCACGTGGACTCTAGTTAGTGATTGCTTCCATAGGTAGTCTTTTTCTATTTTCTGTTACGACGTATCGGTCAATCTTTTGGATGACTGTAACCCTCACTCTAACTGTGGTTGATTTGACCTTGTTAACAAGGGTTGGTCCCCGTCAGGTCGAGACTATTTATGCACATGATAGTTATTTAGTAGTTTATTTAGTTGTTTATCTTTGATAATGATATTATATTGGGTGACGTAATCAATATGTTCTACATGGTATTAGTAATAAATGTAGAGTGTTACAAATGTTGTTTTTACTTTTCGTTGCAGTATTTTCGTATTTCTTAGGTGGTGTTTAGATTAGGGATTTTAGAAAAAATGAAAGAATTTGAATTTAAAAATCAATCCAATGTGATCTTTGGAAGAAACAAATGATTTAAATATATTTGACATTTCACATTCCACTTATTGGATTTTCATCAATCCGCCTCTCCCTCTATAGCCCGCACCCTTTTGATGCGACAATTTATTATTATTATTTTTAGTTATTTTATATATATATATATATATATATATATATATATATATATATATATATATATATAGAGAGAGAGAGAGAGAGAGAGAGAGAGAGAAAGAGAAAGAGAGAGAGGTTCAATTGAGAACTTTTATGCATTGAGGTACAAAAGAACCTATACCATCCATTAGATCAAAAAATTGTGTGGATTAGATTAATGACAAAAGGGTAAATAGTTGGACAATGTTATGCATATTGTGCATTGCAAGAACAAACAAGGAAGGACATTTTGGGGAATGTGCATACCTCATTAAATTTAATATTTTAACAAATAATCAAATATTAAATGCTAAATAAATTCAATTGATATACTTTTAAGCTTAACAAAAATTACACAAATTAATCTATGCACCGTGTTCAAAAAAGACACAATTAACAAAAAGTACATAAATTTATATATGCATCGTGTTCATCGTTTATCTTCATTCACCATCTATTTTGTTCATCATCATCATCTTCATCTTCATGTTCATCTTCTTGATGCATCTTTGTTCATCATCTTCATTCATCATCATTTTCATGTTAATCATCTTCGTTCATCATCTTCATTTTCATGTTCATCTTCTTCATTCATATTCATTCATGATCTTGATGTTCATTGTCTGCGTATTCATCTTTTCATATATGATGGAGATGGTGATAGCGGCAATGGCCGGTGGTTGTGATCGGCTAAGAGAAAAGAAAGGAAATGGAGTTCGAGAGAGGGGGTGGACAACCATGGTGGTGGCGGTACACGACCATGGACCATGGTGGTGGTGGAGAGAGTGATGCACAACCGTGGAGGCTTTTAGCGGCCGAGATGGAGAGGGGGAGAGGCGAGTGAGATAGAGAGAGTGTGTGAACCGTGGTGGTGGTGGTGGCGGCGGCGGCGGCGGTGCCTGTTAGGCACAAAAAGGCCTCAGTCAAACCTATTCTGCATCTAAGGGGGAGATTATTAATCAAACATGTTGATGACTTGATGGGTAAAAGTTAAAGCCTGTTTATGCCTTAATAATACCTAAAAAGTGATTTGCAATATTAGTCCAAAGCTGTTCTATATGTTGCATGTGTTGCAACTAAGACAGTTTGTCCAAGCTGCTCTGTCTGCTGAACAGGCTGGACACAAACTGTCTACGCTGCTCTACACTGGTGAGCAGCTTGGGCATCTTACAAGTGTTCTGTTCTTTGTGAACAGAACCTGTTCTTTGTGAACAGGCTAAACACTTTATGGAATGTGTTTCCAAGTCCTCATGTATTGTTTTTGACTACAAGATCAGTTTACAAAGTCGAAGACAAAGTGGAAATCAGAACTGCTCAGCCTGCCCAAGCTGTTCTGTTACATGAAGACAAAAGGTTATTTGAAAAAGGGTGACAGACCTTTTTCTTATATCAAAATAGGCCTTTACAAGGAAGAAAGACGCAAAGTTGACATTCCTTATTTGGTTAAAGGCAATGCAACAGTAGACAAAGTGAAAAGACAAAAGTTCTGCACATGTGAAGACAAGTCTGCTTTTCAGAAAAGTGCAGAAAAGTTATGTTGTCTTTTCAAACAAGACTTTTCCTTTTTCATTCAGTCCAATGAAGAAGTTTCTCTTAGATCCTCTGAGTGAGTATAAAAGGAAGCTTCTAAGGTCAGAAAGATTAAGCCAAGAAAAAGCTAAGTGCTGAAACCAAGAGTGAACGTGAAAGTGTGTTTTTCATGCATGCAAGCCTGCTTATGTAAAACAGTTTCTCTGTGTCTAAGCTGTTCTACATAAGCTGTCTCTCTGAGTCTTGTAAACACAGTGAGTGCTTCTTAGTGAGTGTATTCATTGTAAGCTAGTTTGAGTTTGTATTAGACTAGTGAACATACTGTTGTATCTGTCATCTCAGCTTGAACCTTTCCGCATTCAAGCTTGTTTGTAATTAACAATTTGTTGATAATACATACAAACATTGAGAAAATAGTCTGTAGTTTTTAAATAGTTGTATTCACCCCCCCTCTACAGCTTAAAGCTATATACTTTGGGAACCTCTCGGGACCTACAACTGGTATCAGAGCAGTTTAGAGTGTGTGTCATTCTAGATCTCTCATTCTCCCAAGTTTCCATGGACAACAGTGCTGCAAATTCCTCATACTATGACAATGGCTGAATGGGCAAACCTCCAATGTTCAATCATCAGAACTTTTCTGGTTGGTAGTGCAGAATGATGCTCTACCTAGAGAATCTGGATGTACAACTACCAGAAATTGTAATGGAGGGTCCCTATGTGCCAACCTCTGTTACAACAATAACTCCTGCTGTTGAAGGAACAGCTCCTGAGATCAGAACATTTGAGAAAGCAAAAGCTCAATGGTCTGATGAAGACAAAAGATTGGTGGCTCTTGATGCAAAGGCCAGAAATAATCTGGTCATCTCCTTGCCTGATGATGTGTTCAAACAGGTTGAGAAGATGAAGACTGCCAAGGAGATGTGGGATACTTTGTGTACCGTCTATGATGGACCCACAATCACACTGGAAAACAGGATTAACAATCTTGTTAGACAGTATGAACTCTTCTTTGCAAAACCAAAGGAGACTCTCACAGAAACCTACACCAGGTTTACTGCTCTTGTGAATGATCTCAAAGCTGTTGGGATCACTAAGGACAGCCTTACTCTTGTGAACAAGTTTTTGGACATCCTCCCTAAAGAATGGAATTACTTTTCCACAATTTTAAGAAATTCAGGTACAATCAGAAGTATGGATCTTGTCAACTTGTATGGATCTTTACTAAATGATGAACAGTCAAGGCAACAGAAGAGAAATGCCTTGGAGATGTCTAAAAGAGGTGCAGCCTTTGTGGCTAATGTGAGACAGTCTGTGAGTCAATTGAGTGATGTGTTCACTCAATCTGATCAACAGGATGATGACAAGGAGGAGGTGTCAGATGAGGAAGATAATGCAGATCTTGCTGAACAGGATGATGAGCAAATGATAGTTATGCTTGTCAAAAGGTTCAACAAGAAAAGGTTTGGAAGAAACATGCTGCAAGGAAGTTCAGGTGCTGGCAAAAAGAAGGCATTTGATAAATCCAAGGCTGAGTGCTTCAAATGTGGCAAAACTGGCCATATAGTTGCTGACTGTGTATCAAAAGCTGTTGGTCAGTCATCCAAACCATACAAGACAAACAAGGATGATGGTTATAGGGTTAAGTACCTTATGGCCATGGCTAAGCTGAGGAAGTTGGAAAACTCAGTGGGTTCCAACCGCCAAAAGGGACTCATGGCAGAGACTTGTGACTGGGAGGAATCTGATTCATCATCTGATGAAGAAGACAATCAATGTCTGATGGCCAACACTGATGTCCCATCAACAAGCAGTTTCAAACAGGATATGGCTGAAGCTGAAGCTTTCAGCAGCTTAGAGAACTGGAATCCTACAATGATGTATAAGGTACAAAATTTTATGGCTTACAGTTCTGAAGAAAAGATTAAGATGTTTGAATATATGCTAGTTGATTTGAAAGCTGCTGTTGAGAAGCATGATGCTTTATTATCTGAAATCTCCAAGCTTAAAACTGATCTTAAAACAAACTCCAGTAAACTGGACAGTTTCCATAAGTTGGAAACTGAGCTTGATGAATTAAAACACATCAACTCTATTTTACTGGAAGAAAAGAGAGAAACAGATATAAAGCATGCTAAGCTTCAAAAGATAGTTGACTATTGGTGCCAATCTGCACAAAAAGTCAGCCATTGTATAAGTCAACAGATCCCTGCACAAATTCAAGCCTATCTTGGAGGGGATCTTGATACAGCAGCTTCCATTGTTGAGATTAATAATCTGAAAGAAGATTTATCCACTCTTGGTGAGCTTCCAAACACTTTTGTTCAAAAAGTGAATGGTAAACTAATCTCAACATACAGGTTTGTCAGGCCTCAAAATACTGACAGCTCGTGTGAACCTAGCTCAGAAGCTGGTGTTGGAATATGTTCTCCATCAATCCAGCCTGCTAAGTGCTCTGCTGATTCACACAAGCAAAAGAAAGGAAAACATGTCCAAACTACAGCTGTGGATACTAAACCTGTTGACAAAACAGGTTCTGGGTCCAAAGCTGATGGTAAAAGGCATAATAATCCTTTTGATGCTAAACATTTTGAAAACAAGTTTTCAAAAGTTAAGCAGTCTGTTTTCAACAAGGGCAAGTCTCATGTTGAAAGCAAACCTGCTGTGATTTCTAATAAGTATTCTAATCATAGTGATAAACTGGTTTTAAATGAGAATAAGTTTTTCAAAACCAGAAATTATGATTATGCTGATAGGCAGCATAAATCACATCTCAGTAGGGGCAAAGGCAAAGCCATTGCTCAGTCTGAGAAACTTGGGAATAAGTTTCCCAAACCTGTGGAAGTTCAAAAGCCAATTAAGCTTCCTGTCTTTGACATTTGTCCTCCTAAAAAGAGGAAAGAAGAGACAAACAAAGCTGTGGCTATTGAACCCTCCACTCAAGCTGTTGATTCATCAAATAATAATAAATTTGCTAAACCTGCTAATAGAATCAACAAAAATAACTCAGAATGTGTTTCTGAAAGTTCTTCTTCCAAAAATTCTAAAAAGAGAAAATGTTATAAATGTGGGAAGATGGCCAAGAATTGTCCTGAATCTGAGGACATGAGGCCTGTTGATTCTGATGGTTCTCTCACAGCTGTTACAAGCAGTGTTGGAAACATCTCAGTCAATAAAAATGGTATCCAAACTGACACCATTCAAATTGGGAATATTAGTGTGGATATTATAAGTCCATCAACAAATTTTGATGAAGTAGGAGAACTCATCTCTGTGATGAGTTCCCCTAAAAATGACTAATATTTCTCTTATCACTCTGCAGGAAAAACAACCTTCCCAGGTTTGGTACTTGGACAGTGGCTGCTCAGGGCACATGACAGGTTGTAAAGAATTGCTGAGTGATCTCAGGCCTGAAAAAGGGCCAAAAGTCACATTTGGTGACAATGTACAGGGATCCACTGAGGGATATGGAACTCTTAAAGCTGGTGTTGTAGTGTTCAAAAGAGTAGCCTATGTGGTTGGGCTAAAACATAACCTTGTTAGCATAAGCCAACTGTGTGATGCTGGCTACAAGGTTAACTTTGATGAGCATCTGGGTTACATATTGGATCCCCAAGGCAAAGTTGTGCTATGTGCTCAACGAAATAAAGGTGTATATGTTGTGGACATGCAATCTGCTGATCCCACAACTGAAACCTGCTTTCTCACAAGAACAAATGCAGACTTAAACTGGTTATGGCACAAAAGGCTGTCACATCTGAACTTCAAGAACATCAATAAACTCTGTAAGAAAGAGTTAGTGACAGGTTTGCCTTCTATAACCTTTGTTAAAGATAAACTCTGCACAGCTTGTGAGAAAGGCAAGCAGAGGAAAACATCTTTTAAATCCAAACATAATTTCTCTATTGATACTCCACTCTTCTTAATCCACATGGACTTGTTTGGACCTGTAAATGTCCCAAGTCTAGGAGGAAGAAGATACACTCTAGTAATGGTTGATGAGTTCTCCAGGTACACATGGGTGATCTTTCTGAAGAGCAAAGGCGAGGCTGCTAGAGAAATTATTGGATTTGTGAAAAAGATGGAGATGCTGAACTCTGCCCAAGTGAAGCAGCTAAGAAGTGATCATGGTACTGAATTCAGAAACAGTACTCTTGAAGACTTCTGTGAAGAGAAAGGAATCACTCAAAACTATTCAGCTGTAAGGACTCCACAACAAAATGGAGTTGCTGAAAGGAGAAACAGAACTCTCATTGAAGCTGCTAGAACCATGCTGTGTGCATCAGGTTTACCTTCATCATTCTGGGCTGAAGCTGTCAACACTGCCTGCTTCACCCAAAACAGATCCTTAGTGGTGAAAAGGTTGAACAAGACTCCTTATGAGCTGCTCAAAGGAAGGAAACCAAATGTCAGTTACTTCCATGTGTTTGGGTGTCCCTGCTTCATTCTGAATCAGTCCCTGCTTCATTCTGAATCAGAGGGACCAACTGACAAAGTTTGAACCTAAAGCTGATGAAGGTGTGTTTGTTGGCTACTCTGCTATCTCCAAAGCCTACAGAGTATACAACAACAAAAGAAAGGTGATAGATGAATCTATAAATGTCACCTTTGAAGAGTCCAAAAATGCTTCCACCAAAGCTGTTCCTGAATCAGTTTCAGGAGAACCTAACTTTGATGATCTGATGCATTCAAACAATGAAGAAGACTCAAAAGCTTTCACTACACCCAGTGTGGAGCCTGTTAATCATGATGGGCATAATGATGATTATGTCAATACATCCTGTGTGAATAAGTGTACTGACTTAACTACAACTGCATGTCCTGAACCTATCAATGCTGATTTTCCTAGTTCTTCTGCTTATATGTTCAACAGTGGTCAGACATGTTCAACAAGTGAACAGGCTCAAGGCAACAGTGTGTCTGAAAATCTTGAGAACTGTTCAACAGGACCTGTTGAAGATGATAACAACTCAGGTGAATCATCATTGAAAAATGATCCTAAGTGGATCAGGTGTCACCCCAATGATCAAATAATTGGTGACATCAACAAAGGGATACAAACACGTTGGGACAGCTTAGGGAACTTCTGTATGTTCTCTAGCTTTGTTTCAATAATGGAGCCAAAGAAGGGTGATGAAGCACTAAAAGATGCCAATTGGATCACTGCATGCAGGAAGAGCTTCAATAGTTTGAGAGAAAACAATGTAAGAAGCCTAGGTTCCTGCTCGAAGGTAACCATAATTGGCACTAAATGGGTTTTCAGGAATAGATGGAATGAGCAAGGTCTGTCATTAGAAATAAGGCAAGACTGGTGCTCAGGGCTACAGACAGAGGAAGAATTGACTATGATGAGACATTTGCTCCTGTGGCCAGGCTAGAAGCAATTCGTTTGTATCTAGCCTACGCTGCTCATAAGAGCATAAAGGTATTTCAAATGGATGTGAAGAGTGCATTTTTGAATGGGAAGCTGCAAGAAGAAGTTTATGTCAAGCAGCCTCCAGGTTTTGAAAATGAACAACATCCAGGTTTTGTCTATAAGTTGGACAAAGCTCTCTATGGTCTCAAACAAGCCCCTAGAGCCTGGTATGACACTCTTACTGAGTTCCTTATGAGTAATGGGTATTCCAGAGGTAAAGTGGATACTACACTGTTCATAAAGAAAGTGAAATCTGACATTATGCTTGTTCAAATTTATGTGGATGATATTATATTTGGTTCTACAAATGAGCAGTTGTGCAAGAATTTTTCATTACTCATGAAATCCAAGAATGAAATGAGTATGATGGGAGAACTTACTTTCTTTTTAGGATTACAGGTTAAACAAACCTCAACTGGAATTTTTATAAATCAAAGAAAGTACACTTTAGATCTATTGAAAAAGTTCAAATTTGATCAAACTTCTCCTATTAAAACCCCAATGGCAACCAATGTAAAATTGGATGCTGATGCCAGTGGCAAAGCTGTTTCAGTAACAGCTTACAGAGGCATGATTGGGAGCTTGCTATACTTAACTGCTAGTAGACCTGATATTATGTTTGCTACCTGTCTGTGTGCTAGGTTCCAAGCTATCCAAAGGAGTCTCATCTAGCTGCTGTTAAAAGAATCTTCAGATACCTGAAGGGTACACCAGGTTTGGGTCTTTGGTATCCCAAAGACTCCAGCCTTGAACTAACAGGTTATTCAGATTCTGATTTTGCAGGCTGCAGGCTAGACAGGAAAAGCACAACAGGTGGATGTCATCTCCTTGGTGGTAAGTTGATAAGTTGGTGTAGCAAGAAGCAGAACTCTGTGTCTACTTCTACTGCTGAAGCTGAGTACATTGCTGCTGGAAGCTGTTGTGGACAGATTCTGTGGATGCAGCATCAGCTTGAAGGTTATGGTCTTGTGTATAGGAAAATTCCTATTCTGTGTGATAACACAAGTGCCATAGCCATTTCCAACAATCCAGTATTTCATTCTAGAACAAAGCATATTGAAGTCAGGCATCACTTCATCAGGGATCACATTCAGAAAGGTAATGTGGATGTAAGTTTTATTTCCACAAATGAACAGCTTGCAGACATTTTCACCAAACCTCTGGATGAAACAAGGTTTAATTACCTTGTCAGCAAGCTGGGCATGTTAAACAAGAGTGACTAAGTGTTTATCACAGGTCTAAGAATTTGTGTGTTTCACACTGCTCAAGTTTCTCAGAACAACTTAGACAGAACAGGTTATACATGTTCTGTACTTAGTCATTTGTCTGAAAAACTTGAACAGCTTGAGCATACAACAGGCTGAACAAAAACAGTCTATTCGTCCAGCCTGCTCTGATGGTCCGATCTTCAACCTGTTCACTTCTTCACACTGTCTTACAAGCCATTGTCTTGTAACCTGTTCAACTATTGAACACAACCTGCTCTTACAAAAGAGAGCAGGCTGGAGGCACAGTTTGAAAAATGAACAGCTTGTGATGACCTTGCTCATCACAGGTTTGATCAACAGCTTAGACCAAAAAATTTTAATTACCTTTCTTCAAACTTAAGTTACTTAATTAATGTTTTATTTAACTTAATTACTGCGGATAATGTGGGTTACGTGTGTTAGTAATTAAAAAGGACTCAAGTGGTCTGACAAACGGTCTGACATGGACAACCGTTCCGTCTTCCGTTAACGACTTTTTCAAATCAAACCGCCCAAAACTTTCTCTCTCATACACACTCACATTCAAATCCTATAAATACCTAACTACTGTTTCATCTTCGTCTTCCTCATTATTTCCAGAATTCCTCAAGAACCCTAAAAATCGACTAAGTGTTTTTTGCTTCTCCAAACCTCAAAACTTCCCAAATGGCTCACAGACCTAATCCCTTTCTTCCAGTGTTCATTGGTGATGATGTTGTCAAACACTCATCAGTCACCACAATGCTGACCATAAAACCCACAAACTACGTTGCAAACCTTACTATCCCCAAAAACTATGTGGGGAAAGGTTACGATCAAATGGTGGAGTTTCTGCAAGTTCATCCGTTGAACTATGCTATGACTGCAACTCCTGGTGTCCTTTACCAGGAAATGGTGTACGAGTTCTGGTACACCTGTGCCTACAACCCCAACACCAAAGTCATCAAGGGGACTATTCACAATGAGACTCAGACCATTGAGATAACTGCTGATCTTCTGAGGGAGGTTCTTCATCTGCCTGTTGCTGAGTCATATGATATGTCCCAGCCTGAAAATGAGCAAATGGGAAATTTGCTACGCTTCTGTGGTGTAGCAGAACCTAAAATTGGAGCAACACTGTATAGGAAGGAGTTGTCCCCTACCTATAGCTTTCTGTTTGCCTCCGTGATGATGAGTTTCAGCAGCAAAGTTGGTTCATTTGACCAGCTAAGTCGTGATGAAGTCCCAATAGTCCTACAGCTGGTGGATGGGACTACCATTGATATGGCTCAGTGGATATTTCTGAACATGAGGAACCTGGTGCAACAAGAGCCAAGACCAGCTGCTGTCCGCTATCCCAGGTTTCTGAGCCTCATATTCAAGCATCATTGTGGTAAGCACCTGTACAATTCTCAACCTTTACTTAAAACTGCTGCCTTCCCTGTAATAGGGAATAGAGTTTTCTATACTCCTGTACTACCAAATGAACCTCCTCTATCCACACCAATGAGGAGGTTGTTAGGATTGGTGGAAGGACCCACTGCTGTGAGGGTGGATCCAGAAGCTGCTGCTCCCACAGGAAAATCCAAAGCCAGATCCAAGCTTGTTAAAAGGACTCTGGCAACTGCTGAAGCTGGGCCTGTGAAAAAGAAGGCCAAAACAGCTCAGTCTGAGTCTGTTCCCTTAGCCTCTGTGGCTGAGGGGGAGCAGGCTCATCACCCTGAAGCCTCTGTGGCTGGTGTCTTTGTGGCACCTGAGACTATGGAACAGGCCAACCCACCTGTTTCTGACCCAGTCTCAAAACCTGTCCGGTCTGAACCCCTCATCACCTCTCCCCAATCACCCACTTCATCCATCCTCTACCAAAGAAAATCCATCTCCAAAAAGAAAACAGCCAAAACAACCACCTCCTCTGTTCCCTCTCAACAGGGTTCAGTTGTAAAAGAAGCAACCCCTGCTGCCTCTCCTATTTTGGGAGAAGGTTCAGCCACATTGGAGCATGCTTCACTCCAATCTGAGTCTACCCAGAGTCAGCCTAGACCCTTTGATTCCTCCCAACAGGAACCAGTTGTACAAACGGAGATACCCACATCAACTATCCCAGCCTCCCAACAGGCTGAGGATATTGAAAGACAGGAGTTCTCTCCACTCCATACTGCGTCCACACTGTCCCCCACTAAAATCTCCTCACACCCTGAGTCTGCACGAGGTGCCCACGATGCTGGTATAGACCAATCAGCAGCTCAGCCTCAAACTTCTACTCCCCATGATACAGCTGTTCTACCCCAAACAGCTGCTGAGGGACCAACACCCCAAGCTGATGAACCTCAGGGATCATACCATCCCTCTGGTGAGGCTATTCCCTCCATGCAAACTCCATCAGCAGGTTTCACCACTGCTGATGTTGATATGCATATCCCATCTCCCAATGATAAGGTGCTTTTAAACCAAGGCACTGCAGAGGGAACAACCTCTGGTCTTCATGAGGATGTTGCAGCACAAGCAGCATCTGAAAGGCCCTCAACACCAACCCCTTCTCCTGGTGATGCAGCTACAACCGCTGCTGAAGGACCCTTTGACCCCTCCAAGTTGGGCCATATTACTTTTGCCCAGGCTATGGAGCTTCTTTCAAAAGTTTCTCTTCCCTCTCCATCACATCCCCCTACACCAGCCTCATCATCATCTTCTCCATCTACCCAATCTAAACAGTCAACCCATACACCTCCATCTCCCAAAGACGTGCCTTTGAAGGATCAGCTTTCCTTGCTGACCAACAAAGTTGGTTCTTTGGAAACTACCATGACTTCTCTACCCTCTCTTATTTCAGACTCTGTGTCTGCCCAGCTTAAGGGGTTCTTTGATTCGTTCAAAGACTCCTTCCCTGCTACTCCACAAACAGATAATTCCCCACAACTGATAGCACTCACTGCACAGCTGCAAACAGTGTCCGATTCCCTCTCCTCCATTCCTTCACTACAACAGGACTCTGTGTCCTCAATGACAGCCATTTCCCAACAGCTGTCATCTCTCCTCACCTCTTGCAATTCCACCCTTCCTGTTACTCTGGCCAGCTTGACCACCCTCATTGGCTCCCTATCTAATTCTGTGTCATCAAACCTTGCTGATGTGCAAGATTCTCTCGAATTACATCTTGCACAGCTTCAAAGTTTGCTGTTCAAAGCATCTGATAGGGAAAACATTGTTAAGCTGACCTCCCTTGCTGATACACAATCCTCTTCTCTTCAAACCTGTCTTTCCCAGCTTGCAGAGGTTAAGGACAATTTGGCTTTCTTAGTGACTAGCCTTGTTGGCCCCAGGCCTGCTGCCAAAACTGCTGGCAAGCCTGATGACTTTGTGTCTTCAGGCAGACCGGGTGTTGAAGGTGCTGGTCCATCTCCTTCAAAGGGGGAGAAGTCGTCTGCCTCTAAGACCAAGTCTAAGGGGGAGAAAACTTCCACTTCTAAGGAGAAACCAGTGCCTGCAGCACAAACTGGTCATCCAGCAGGAATCTCTGCAACAGGTACAGTAGAGGGTGCTTCTCATGCTGCTCAGTCTACTCAGGTTGAATCTCCAATCCCTGCTCAGTCTAAAGGGGAGGAATCCATTCCTGAGGGCAGGCCAAGCAGTAGAAGAAGGCATCTGATCCTAGAGGAAGAAGAAGAGGAGGAGGAAATTCCTCAAGCTGCTACCACTACAGCAGCTAAAGGAAAAGAAATAGCAGAAGAGGATCCCATACAGCAGAAACAAGCAGAAATCCAATTTCACAAAGCCAGAGCCAAAGAAATGGGTCTTCCTATGCACAAGTACTTTGAGTTTAGAGAAGAACAGCTTCAAGCCCTGGAAGTGCTTAGAAAAGAAGAAGAATCTGCCAAAGTTGCCAAATCATTTGCACTTCAAGAAGCAAAGAAAATTAAAATGTCTACTCTGGAAGTGCAAAAGAAAATATTGGAAGCTGCTAAGGGATCAGCAGGGGAGAAGGAAGCAGAGAAAGAAAGAGGTACTCTGGTCTCAGTGACCAAGCCTAAAGTGCCTCATGCAAGAGTTCAGTACCATTTTGACAACCTGGCAAAGAAAAAATTTCAAGATGTTGCTGAAAGAAGGCTTGCCAAGGAAGCAATTGTCAAAGCTGTCCCTATATCAAGAAAAGGCAGTCAGTGGAAGTTGAAAATAACAAGGATGGGTGCAGCAGGCCCTGAATTGGAAACATATGACTACACTGACGTAGCACAGATGGGGTACAGAGAATGGATTGAATTGGCAGTTGCCCTGAGTGAGTCAAAGTCAGAAACGGCTAAGACAATCAGGGCATATGTCAAGAAACTGATGGAGAGAGTAAAGAACCTTGGCCTGATCTCCAAAGAAGCAAGTGAAGGTGTCTTGGTGACACATCCAAAAATTAAGGCCAGGAGGACAAGGAAGGACACTGAAATGGAACTACTCCTTACACTGATTGAACAAGGCGATTATGCCATTGAAATGAAAGGAGTTGATCACAGCCTGCCTAGTGGAATAGAGTTCGAAGATGGCAAGATCATTGAAGAGCCTGAGCTGGGGGCATTTTTTTGTAGATCCCTTAACTCAGAAGAAATGCTTTCAAAGAGCTTCAGATCTATACAAAGTTGATCTAAGACAACTTGTGGCCTTCAGACTTGCAGTTTCATTCAGACAGTCTAGTAAGTGGAGAGCAGCTATCTGGGATCAGCTCAGAGGCTTCTTTGAGAGAGGAGAACTTGAGGATCCCAAGTTCATGTTTATAAGAAGTGAAATTCAAGAGCTTGAGGATACCAGAGAGCAACTTGAAAAGATGTTTGAAGGTGCCCCTCCAGTGTGATGAAGTCCATCTGCCATCTGGGCAGGTGAAGAATGGAAGCTGTCCATCAGTTGGACAGGCTTACCATTTTCTGCTCCCAACAAAAACAGTCCAATGTACATTAGTTGTACTCTATTTTACATATGTTGTAAGTTCCTTTTACATTAGTAGTAATATACATTAGTACATTAGTTGTACTTTTGTAAGAACATGTGTTGTTCTAATGTAATCAAAAATCAGTGTATATATAAACTGATCTTTTACTTTATGTTGATGTTGTAATTCTATTTCAACAAATGTATTGTAAGAATATATAGTGATTTTTGACAAGATCAGCTTAGACTGGTTATTGCAAATAGGGGGAGATTGTTAGGCACAAAAAGGCCTCAGTCAAACCTGTTATGCATCTGAGGGGGAGAATATTAATCAAACCTGTTGATGCACTTGATGGGAAAAAGTCAAGCCCTGTTTATGCCTTAATAATTCCTAAAAAGTGATTTGCAATATCAGTCCAAAGCTGTTCTATATGTTGCATGTGTTGCAACTAAGACAGTTTGTCCAAGCTGCTCTGTCTGCTGAACAGGCTGGACATAAACTGTCTACGCTGCTCTACACTGGTGAGCAGCTTGGGCATCTTACATGTGTTCTGTTCTTTGTGAACAGAACCTGTTCTTTGTGAACAGGCTAAACACTTTATGGAATGTGTTTCCAAGTCCTCATGTATTGTTTTTGACTACAAGATCAGTTTACAAAGTCGAAGACAAAGTGGAAATCAGAACTGCTCAGCCTGCCCAAGCTGTTCTGTTACATGAAGACAAAAGGTTATTTGAAAAAGGGTGACAGACCTTTTTCTTATATCAAAATAGGCCTTTACAAGGAAGAAAGACGCAAAGTTGACATTCCTTATTTAGTTAAAGGCAATGCAACAGTAGACAAAGTGAAAAGACAAAAGTTCTGCACACAAGAAGACAAGTCTGCTTTTCAGAAAGTGCAGAAAAGGTTATGTTGTCTTTTCAACAAGACTTCTCCTTTTTCATTTCGTTCAATGAAGAAACTTCTCCTGGATCCTCTGAGTGAGTATAAAAGGAAGCTTCTAAGGACAGAAAGAAAAAGCCAAGAAAAAAGCTAAGTGCTGAAACCAAAAGTGAACGTGAAAGTGTGTTTTTCATGCATGCAAGCCTGCTTATGTAAAACAGTTTCTCTGTGTCTAAGCTGTTCTACATAAGCTGTCTGTCTGAGTCTTGTAAACACAGTGAGTGCTTCTTAGTGAGTGTATTCATTGTAATATAGTTTGAGTTTGTATTAGACTAGTGAACATACTGTTGTATCTGTCATCTCAGCTTGAACCTTTCCGCATTCAAACTTGTTTGTAATTAACAATTTGTTGATAATACATACAAACATTGAGAAAATAGTCTGTAGTTTTTAAATAGTTGTATTCACCCCCCTCTACAGCTTAAAGTTATATACTTTGGGAACCTCTCGGGACCTACAATGTAGAATGTTATGTTTCTTATATATTTTAATGTTTCTTATACATGTCTATATCTTTTTATGTAGATTAACAGTTTATTCAATGTCTTTTTGGTATATTTTATATTAGTTGCATACCAAGTGTTTGATAAAATGTCTAAATGAAATCTTTTTTTTTTGTTTCAATGTGTTTTTGATATATTTTATCAGGTAATCTACGTAGAATATATGATATCTGACATTCTACACGACATTCTACGTATATTGCATGTTATTCTATGTAGATTGCATGACATTCTACGTAGATAGTACATAGAATATGTTCGTTAACATATTCTATATAGAAAAAAATATTCTATATAAACATTCTATATAGACATATAATATTTCTATATAAAATACGTTAATTTTTTAGCAATTAAATAATTTTCTATATAGAAAAAATATTTTTTTATAGAAAACGTTTTTTTACTATAAAATACATTCTCATGAAAGAAAAATAAAATGAAAATGAAAAAAAGTAAGAGAGAGAAAGAAAAAAAACAGATTCTTTTCTTCCAAAAATACATTTTTCACACATTTTCAAGATTCTCCACTATCAAAGTTTTAAATAATTACAAAACTGTTATTTAATATAGCAACCATTGATTCTATTAATCCAAATGCCATAAAAGGTTATTAAGTTCTCACAATATTTATGGTTTTTAAAAGAACCCTTCCCATATATATATATATATATATATATATATATATATATATATATATATATATATATATATATATATATATACACCCGTTGAAAAGAATAAATATAATAGAGTTTTAAAGTAATAAAAAAGAATAAATAAATAATTTGAATATATTTGATATATTTAAAAGTTTCAACTGATATAATCTAATATAATTCAATCTTAAATTCTCTCAATTTAATAGAGAATTTCATATGATGTATGTTTATTATGAGTTTTAAAATAATAAATAAATAATTTGGATATATTTAATATATTTAAAAGTTTCAACGATTATATATGATATTAAAGTTTTAAATTGGGTAATTACGATATTATGAAATTTAAGAAATAAAAATGGTAGTTATTTCTTTAATAATGAGTATTTATTATGAATTTTAAAGTAATAAAAAAGAATAAATAAATAATGGATATATTTGATATATTTAAAAGTTTTAAAGGGCATAAATGATATTAAATTTTAAATTGGATAAATATGATATTATGAAGTTTTATAAGGACATATATAAAATTCTTTTTTTGGGTCAGGTATATATGATATTATATATGAAATTCTCTCTAAAATGAATTAGGAACGAATAGTATGCATAAACATTCGCCTATTTTATATATATATATATATATATATATATATATATATATATATATATATATATAGGATATGGATCACGTGAAAAAAGATTTTATCGTGAGAAATGGTGAGAAGAAGGGTTTTGCATTGATATTGAATCAACAAACTATTGATTCATGATTATTGATTCATTATCAATACTTTTGAACCAAATATATAGATTTGAATCATCATTTACGGGCTAAAAATGATGATTCAGTAATAATGCATTTTTCTGCGGTCATGATGCACCAAAAATTTTATCCATGTTTTTTTTTGTGATCTGGGTTCGATATAATCAAATACATTTGATTCAACAATGTCTAAAATGAATCAATAATCATGAATCAATAGTTTGTTGATTCAATATCAATGCAAAAACCTCCTTCATACCATTTCTCACTATAACATCTCTTCTCACGTGATCCAGAATATCTCTCTCTCTCTCTATATATATATATATATATATATATATATATATATATATATATATATGGAGGTTCCATTGAGAACTTTCGTGCATCGAGGCACAAAAGAACCTCCACTGGCCCTTGGATGAAAAGAATATGTGGGTTAGATCAAATGGCAAAAGGGTAATTAAATAGAAAGTTTTATGCATCAAGTGCACATAATGAAATTCGCGGAGGGGTAAAACAGGAATTATGCAATCCTTATTTAATTATTACACTTCCAAAATTAACAAAAGTAATACAAATTCAAAATACATCAAAATACATGCATATCGTTCTTTTCTTCATGCATATCGTTCATCTCTTCCAAAAATAAATCATGCATATCGTTCATCTCTTCCAAAATCAAAATACATCAAAATACAAACATGAATCGTTCATACAAACATAAATCATGCATATCGTTCATCTCTTCCAAAATCAAGAGGGGGCTAAGAGAGAGGAGAGAGAGAGAGATAGGAAAGAAGTGATGATTTTCATACCAAATTTAGCTATTAATAATCTTAAAAACATTTAAATTCAAAAATAATTTCCATACATTTAATATCCCTTAAATGCCCTTTGTGCACCCTTGGTAGATAGTCTGATGCACAAAACTTCTCAATGGTGCCTCGATGCACAAAAGTTCTCAATCGAACCCCAATATATATATATATATATATATATATATATATATATATATATATATATATATATATATATATATATATATATATATATATATATATATATAGATTGAGGTTCTATGGGGCACCATATGCATCGGGAACCAAATGGGAACCAAAAATGCATTAAGGGTATTTTAGGAATCTAAATTATGTATCATTAATTAATTAAAATCTTATATCATTTAAATTAAAATTACTTTAAATTTCAAAATCCAACAATCATGGAGTGTAAATTAGGCAACAGAATATGGATGAATCTTCATTCCATATTCAACAACATTCTTCACCACCTCTTTCAACCATCTCTCACAACCTCGCCGAACCTCACCGACCTCCACCGCCTCTCTGTCTCATGTCTTTGTGGTGGTTCGAAGATGGTTCGAACTAACAAGATGTACACACGTTGACGATGATGGTTCACGATGAACGAAGATGAACACATTGAAGACGAAGATACATTACGTTGATGAACACGTTGAAGATGAATATGATGGTTCAAACAAACAAGATAGCGAAGATGATGGTTCACGATGATGAACACGTTGAAGACAAAGATGCATTACATTTATGATGAACGACGAACACGAAGATGACGAGCGATGAACCAAATATGCATCGTTGATGATGAACGACGAACACGAAAACAACGAACGATGAACCAAAGATGCATCGTGTTGAACCAAAGATGAACGATGAACGTTTAAATAACCGATAAAAATTTAAATGAATGATAACAATGCATTCCAATGAAGATGATGATGATTCTGCGATGATAATGATGATGGAAATTCATGGAATGATCTCGTTTTGAAGGTATGATCGGTTTTTTATTCATTTTCTTAATGAAATTTTTTTTAATTAATCATGTTTATCCGATGTTTATGGAAGACGAATCTGATGCATCATGTTTATGAAGATAGATCGTGTTTGAAGATGAATCCAATGAAGATGCATCGTGCTTGAAAATGTGTTTTTATAGCCGAGATGCAATACGATGAAGATGCATCGTGTTTTTTATGAATCAAATGAAGATGCATCGTGATTTTTGATAAATCAAATGAAGATGCATCGTGTTTTGAAGATATATCCGATGAAAATGCATCACCGTTTTGATGATGCATGATGGTGAGACAAAGAAGATGTTGAATATGACCAAAAATGAGGATGAAGAAACCGAGATGCATCACGAATTGAAGGATAAATATTAGATGCATCGACATCAAATCTTTTTTTCTTGAATTTGTTTAGATTTTGTAATTTTGGAAGTGTATCAATTAATATTAATTAGCATTTATTGTTTAGGTATTGATTGAATATTTAATTAATATAAAATTAAATTTTATTTGACTAGCTGTATTTATTCTTCCCAAAATACCCTTATGCATACCAAATACATGCATCGCGTGATGCATCAATGATCATTTAATCTAAAGGTTGTGGTTGGTTCTTTTTTTGGTTCCCAATGCATATGGTGCCCCATATAACCTGACCCTATATATATATATATATATATATATATATATATATATATATATATATATATATATATATATATATATATATATAATGCAACAATCATTTATATAAGGTTTAATATTTAAAAAACCCCATAAAGTTTTTTCATTTTCGTGCTTAAGTATCTAATCTTTTTTTTTTTCTTATTGCTTAAGTACCTAAACTATTTTTGTCTTATTCAAAAGAGTGTATTTGACATGTTTGACACGTTACCAAACAAATTTTCATAGTTTTTCCACTTAATTAATGTTGGAAAACCCACCGTCTTTCATTATCATAGTGATTAAGTCCCTAAACTTTTTATTTTACCAGTTGTATTTTACCAATAAATCCAATAGCCGGTCAAAGATTATATTTTTGAATAAGACAAATACAGTTTAGAGTTTTAGACAATTGGAAAAAAAAAAATTTAAGGACTTAGTTGATGAAGTAAGAAAAGTTGATCGAGTATTTTTAATATTATTTCTTTTTTATAATTAGTGCAAGTAGCAAATGGATAACAATAGAAACGTATCATATATATATATATATATATATATATATATATATATATATATATATATATATATATATATATATATATATATAACACCCCTTCCGATCCCAGAAATGCCACGTCAACATAATACCATAAGTGGCAATAACGCAACGGAACTATAACACACATGTCATAGGATAATACGGATTACAGCTAATTTAAAACTTTAACACATAAGGTTAATACATTCAAATCCCAAATTAACAAGACACAATAATCCCGATCACTGGATACACTGTTCCCAAAACGACTATTACAAGAGTTCTACACAAAACACAGAACTGTTACGGATCTTCAATCAACCTCGAATCTATATCGGCGGCGGCTGAGATCCCTTCTTATTCCCTGAACATGTTAGACTCGAAAACATGAGCTATAAAGCCCGTGAGCACACGAGGGTTGACGCACATGAGCACATAACACGCAATCCCTATCCCTGTCCCGGTAGCCCAACACGCATCTCAGGTATATAAACGCAAGTATGAGATCGGAATAACACACTGGCCCTGTGGGAACCCTTCCCCGGTGGACACATCGCACACAGCAATGGTCGATAATACCCTGTAGCACGGAAGGTACCCAGCTACAGGCCCTGCCGTATATATACGCCCCAAGGACTGTGAGGGATAGACAACCTGCGCGATTCCCCTTCGCGACTTATCGTCCGTATGGAACACATCACGGGCCCCTGGAATCGATCTCATATCTTACACATAACACGTATAAGGAATAGAGTATACCTGAGGTTCACGTCCCTGTCTCGCATATATAACACGCACAAATATAGCTAAACAGCTAAAAACGTAAAAGATGGCGCGCGTTTAGAAAACGACTCGAGTACTCCCCTGATTGATTCCCTGAAGTCTGGCCTCCCTGATCAAACCCGGCTCGCGATCCGCTAGTCCCTGTAATCACACGGATATGCCAAAGATTAAACACAATTCGATCGGAACACATATGACAATCCCATAATAACACAAACCCGACTCGGACCCGATAACCCCACGGAATCCAAACCCGACCGACACCCGAAACCTGACCCAAACACGACTCAAGGCAACCCTAAACGAGACCCTGAATATGCACAAAACCCATCCCGAGTAACCCCGAAGGAACCCGACACTATTCCAACCCAAACTAAATTCATAAAATAAATTTCGGAATTCCCTTGCAGGCTCTTGGTCGCGCCGCGACACCGCGAGAACCTTCATTCTTGACCTGCGATTTCCAGCTTCGCCCAGGAGGTTAAACCTCCCTTACTTATCGATTTCAGGCACAATAATACCCCAATTCAGTATACATATCACCCCTTACAAACTTCAGAGCTAATTCCCAACATACAACAACACATACCATCAAAAATCAAGGATTGAGCTATAGATTACTTACCCTTGCAACCTCCAAACTCAAGAAGAGAAGATGGAGATGAACACTCTGCTTTCAATCAATTGTTCCTCACCCTTGCAATCTTTCTTGCAGCTGGAATTCTCCACAAACACACACACATACACTTAGGGTTTTCTCTCAAAAGGATAATGAAGAAATGAAGGGGAAACACATATATACGTCTCTATTTTGACCGGTCCCGAATCCAATAACCCGAACCCGATATCACATTTTCAATATTTATGCCCATTTAACCCATTTAATCCCGCGATCTCAAAAATATAATCCGTTCATTAAAATTATAACCCGATGACACGCAAGCCCCAACCCCGACACGTATCAATCCACGAAACGGGATATAATTGGACCAACCCAATATTAATAAATTATTTATCAACTAAAATAATTCCACGTACCAGGTCGAAATGATGGATGTTACAAATCCTCCCCTCTTAAAGAGATTCCGTCCCGGAATCTAACTCGAACTCTGGAATAGGTGAGGATATCTCGATCGCATCTCTGACTCGGGCTCCCAGGTGGCGTTGGTACCCTTATGGTGTCTCCACTGAACGAGTACCAAGGCAATCTCTTTATTTCGCAATTTCTTGATCTTTCGGTCGGTAACGGCCTCGGGCTGCTCCACATATCGCAGCTGGTCGTCGACTGTAATCTCGGATAAGGGCACATACTGATCATCTGTAGCCAGACACTTCCGTAGATGACTCACATGAAACGTATCGTGCACGCCGGCCAACTCTGAAGGAAATCGCAGTCGATAGGCCTGATCCCGGACTCTCTCAACGATCTCGAATGGCCCGATATACCGCGGACTCAGCTTCCCACGATGTCTAAACCGGATGACCCCTTTCCACGGCGACACTTTGAGCAACACTCGGTCCCCAACACTGAATTCTAGCTCTTTTAAACGGCGATCGGCAGAGCTCTTTTAACGGCTCTGGGCGACCCTCATATGCTCCCTGATCACAGCCACCTTGTCACTGGTCTCCTGAAGTAGCTCCGGCCCGCTAGTAGGTCGCTCACCAACCTCGCCCCAACACACTGGGGTCAGGCACTTGCGCCCATATAGTGCCTCAAACGGAGCCATTTTGATCGTTGCGTGATAGTTGTTATTATACGCGAACTCGACCAATGGTAAATGCACATCCCAGTTACCACTAAAGTCGATAGCACACGCCCGCAACATATCCTCGAGGGTCTGATTGGTGCGCTCGGTCTGCCCGTTAGTCTGCGGTCTATACGCCGTGCTCAGCTGAACCCTGGTGCCTAATTCCCGCTGGAAACTCTGCCAGAATCGAGATGTAAACCGCGTATCCCTGTCCGAAGTAATCGACATCGGAATCCCATGCCGCGATACCACCTCGTTGATGTACAGTCTCGCCAACTGATCCATGGTGATAGTACCCCGAACGGCTAAGAAGTGTGCACTCTTCGTTAGTCGATCCACTATAACCCAGATCATATCATTCCCGCGGACCGTGCGTGGAAGTCTCACAATGAAATCCACCGTGATGTGGTACCACTTCCACTCGGGTATCTCTAATGGCTGAAGATGCCCGTGCGGCTTCTGATGCTCGGCTTTGACTCTGAGACATGTCATACACTGCTCAACATACCGGCCCACATCCCTTTTCATTCCCGGCCACCAGTAGAAGTCACGGAGATCACGGTACATCTTAGTACTTCCCGGACGCACAGATAGCGTCGACCGATGCGACTCATCAAGAATCAACTGTCGCAGATTCCCAACCCTCGGGACCCAGACTCTATCATGGAACATAAATAGCCCGCGATCGTCCCTGATCAATGACTCAAGCTGCCCGGTCAGACGTTCCCTTTTCACATTATCATCCTGCAGGCCCTCCTGCTGCGCTATTCTCAGACTGTCGATCAATGTCGAGGTATTCTCAAGCCTCGAAGCCCTGGATATCATAGTCTGGCCGCATGCCCTACGGCTCAACGCGTCAGCTACCACATTAGCCCGGCCCGGGTGGTACTGAATCTCACAATCGTAGTCTTTAAGAAACTCAAGGCTACGGCGCTGTCGCATATTCAGATCTTTCTGGCTGAACAGATACTGAAGACTCTTATGATCAGTATACACGATAAACCGAGATCCATACAAATAATGGTGCCAAATTTTCAACGCGAACACGATGGCGTCTAACTCTAAGTCATGCACGGTATGGTTTTCCTTGTAAGTCTTCAGCTGGCGTGAAGCGTAGGCGATCACTTTCCCTCGCTGCATCAGAACACAGCCCAAACCCGACCCTGAAGCGTCACAGTACACAACAAAATCATTGGTACCCTCCGGCAAGGCTAACACTGGAGCCTGACATAATCGGGTCTTCAACTCTCTGAACGCACGCTCCTGCTCCTCGAACCACTCGAACGGAACGGACTGCCGTGTCAATCTCGTCAATGGCAAGGCAATCCTCGAAAAGTCCTGGATGAAGCATCTATAATACCCGGCGAGACCCAGAAAACTGCGAATCTCTGGCACTGATCTCGGAGGCTCCCAGCTCATCACTGCCTCAATCTTGGCTGGATCCACTTTTATACCCTCGGCACTGACCACATGACCCAAAAACTGCACTTCCCGAAGCCAAAATTCGCACTTGGAGAATTTCGCTTACAGTTTCTCCCTGCGCAGCACGGTCAAAACCTCTCGGAGGTGCTGCTCGTGGTCCCCGGCACTCCGCGAATAGATTAGGATATCATCGATGAACACAATCACGAATCTGTCCAACATAGTTCTACACACCCGATTCATCAAATCCATGAAAGCGGCGGGTGCGTTGGTCAATCCGAAAGGCATCACAAGGAACTCGTAGTGCCCATAACGAGTTCGAAACGCTGTCTTCGGGACATCTTCGTCCCTGACCCTCAACAGGTGATAACCCGACCGCAAGTCGATCTTGGAGAAGAAACTCGAGCCCTGGAGCTGATCAAACAGGTCGTCGATACGTGGAAGCGGATAGCGATTCTTCACGGTCACTTTGTTCAATTCCCTGTAGTCGATACACATCCGCATACTGCCGTCCTTCTTCTTCACGAATAACACTGGCGCATCCCACGGCGACGAACTCGGACGGATAAATCCACGATCCAGAAGCTCCTGCAACTGGGACATCAGCTCTCGCATCTCTGTCGGTGCCAGCCTATAAGGCGTCTTCGCAATCGGCACCGCCCCAGGAACAAGATCGATCCGAAACTCTACTTGGCGATTTGGCGGTAACCCAGGAAACTCTTCTGGGATTACCTCAGGGAACTCACGAATCACTAGAATATCCTCTAAGGTCTTCTTTTCCTTCCTCGTGTCAACTACATAAGCTAGGAAGGTCTCACACCCCTTAGAGACATATCTTTGAGCCCTGGCCATAGACACGATCCCGATATCCCCTTTACGGCGTTCCCAGTACACAATGACACTCTCACTGTCAGAAATGGGTATACGGATGATCTTCTTAGCGCACAGAATATCAGCCCGTCTGGCAGTCAACCAGTCCATACACACAATCACATCGAAGCTACTGATCTCAATCGGCAGCAAATCGATCGCAAATTGACGAGAATCTATATCTAACACACAGTCCCGATAAACCCGACTCACTAACATCAAACTCCCAACAACCCTCTCGACAACCAAAGGAACAGACAAAGGAGAAGGAGATTCACTAAAATACGCACAAAATATAACAGACACATAGGAGCGATCGGCTCCGGAATCAAACAATACACGAGCTCAAAGTCCGTTAAGGATATACGTACCCGAAACAACATCCGTGGCATCCCGTGCCTCCTCTGAAGTCACCTGAAACACCCGACCATGGGCCCCTCGGAACAGACTCACGACGGCTAGATGACGATGGCTCAGCCCTGGCCCCACTCGAGCTAGCTCCCTGAACTGCCGGTCCCGGCTCTGGACAAACCCTGGCACGATGCCCCGGCCTCCCACAGCGAAAACACAGCGGCTCGGGAACTGTACAAACTGATGCGGCATGGCCCCGCTGGCCGCACCTGAAACAACGCGGCTGCTCAGATAAACACTGTCCTGAATGGCGTCGGTGACATTTCGGGCACTCCCGATCCCCGTATGAACTCTCGACCCTACTATCGGATGCTTGGGACCCTTGTCCCACTCTGCTCTGGCTCTGCGCCCCCGACCCCTGGCTCTGGCCCTGACGCCTCGATCTGCGGTCTCGGCCCCGGTCTCTGTCACGTCTCTGACTCGACCCTTGCCCTGAACCCTGCCCTGAAAACTGCCACTGATCCGGACACTGGTCACTGGGGGCGTCCCCGGAGGACCTCCATACGCTAGTCGGCTGCTCGGATGTCCCTGTACGCTGCCTCTGAGAAGAGGGCTGCTCCCTCTGCTTGAGAATCTCCCGCTCTCTCATGCGGGCCATCTCAAGGGCTCTGGCGAATGTCGGAGTATCGTGTAGCCCTACAAACTCCCGGATATCCGATCGAAGCCCATCAATAAATGCATCAGCCTTACGGCTCATCGACATGCTGGGGCGCGAACTGCGAATACTCATTGAAGCGATCGACATACTGCTGCACCGTCATATTACCCTGCTGCAAATGGAGGAACCGGCGCTCCATCTCTCGTCTCTCATCCCTCGGAATGTACTGGAGCTCAAACATAGCCCTAAACTACTCCCAAGTCATGGCGTATGCGGCAAACTCGGTCATCGAAGACTCAATTGATTTCCACCATTGCGAAGCACCGCCCCGTAACTGGTATGCAGCGTACCCAACCATATCTCTGGGATCCACATGGGCCACTCGGAATGCAGCCTCAATCTCACGCTCCCATGCAGTGGCCGCCCCAGGCTCACCGTCACCTCGAAACTGCGGTAGGGCCCCTGTCATGAAATCTTTGAAAGACCCGCCCCGCTGCGAAGACGAAGAAGCACCATCCCCAGACTCAGTCTCGGTACGCCGAACCACTGGCGCCAACTCTGACCCTGTTCCCTTTCTTGCTCTCTCTGCTGCCTGTAAAACTCAGTAAGAACCTCAAGCAGTTCAGATTTGCGGATATACTCGTCACTGGGCGGCTTACCCGCGCCCGACCCTTCACCCTGATCTGCCATATGAATCTGCACAAAACAAAACTATTAAGCACGAAGGATAAATCACCCAGCGTTATACACTAAGTCAGGTCGGTTAATCCACTATATAATCGCAAAACGATACCCCATGGACCGGAACAAGGTCTAAGTTAAGCATCCACTAATGATACTCAAGCTTCAAACCACAAGCTCTGATACCATGCTGTAACACCCCTCCCGATCCCAGAAATGCCACGTCAACATAATTCCATAAGTGGCAATAACGCAACGGATCTATAACACACATGTCATAGGATAATGTAGATTACGGCTAATTTAAAACTTTAACACATAAGGTTAATACATTCAAATCCCAAATTAACAAGACACAATAATCCCGATCACTGGATACACTGTTCCCAAAACAAGTATTACAAGAGTTCTACACAAAACACAGAACTGTTACGGATCTTCAATCAACCTCGAATCTATCTCGGCGGCGGCTGAGATCCCTTCTGATTCCCTGAACATGTTAGACTCGAAGACATAAGATATAAAGCCCGTGAGCACACGAGGGTTGACACTGCACATGAGCACATAACACGCAATACCTATGCATGTCCCGGTAGCCCAACACGCATCTCAGGTATATAAACGCAAGTATGAGATCGGAATAACACACTGCCCCTGTGGGGACCCTTCCCCGGTGGACACATCGCACACGGCAATGGTCGATAATACCCTGTAACACGGAAGCTACCCGGCTACAGGCCCTGCCGTATATATACGCCCCAAGGACTGTGAGGGACAGTCAACCCGCGCGATTCCCCTTCGCGACTTATCGTCCGTATGGAACACATCACGGACCCTGGAATCGATCTCATATCTTACACATAACACGTATAAGGATTAGAGTATACCTGAGGTTCACGTCCCTGTCTCACATATATAACACGCACAAATATAGCTATACAGCTAAAACGTAAAAGATGGCGCGCGTTTAGAAAACGACTCGAGTACTCACCTGATTGATTCCCCGAAGTCTGGCCTCCCTGATCAAACCCAGCTCGCGATCCGCTAGTCCCTGTAATCACATGGATATCCCAAAGATTAAACACAATTCGATCGGAACACATATGACAATCCCATAATAACACAAACTCGACTCGGACCCGATAACCCCACGGAATCAAAACCCGACCGACACCCGAAACCTGACCCAAACACGACTCAAGGCAACCCTAAACGAGACCCTAAATATGCACAAAACCCATCCCGAGTAACCCCGAATGAACCCGACACTATTCCGACCCAAACTCAATTCATAAGATAAATTTCGGAATTCCCCTGCAGGCTCTTGGTCGCGCCGCGGAGACCCTTGTGGTCGCGCCGCGACACCGCAAGGACCTCCATTCTTGACCTGCGATTTCCAGCTTCGCCTAGGAGGTTAAACCTCCCTTACTTATCGATTCCAGGCACAATAATACCCCAATTCAGTATACATATCACCCCTTACAAACTTCAGAGCTAATTCCCAACATACAACAACACATACCATCAAAAATCAAGGATTGAGCTATAGATTACTTACCCTTGCAACCTCCAAACTCAAGAAGAGAAGATGGAGATGAACACTCTGCTTTCAATCAATTGTTCCTCACCCTTGCAATCTTTCTTGCAGCTGGAATTCTCCACAAACACACACACATACACTTAGGGTTTTCTCTCAAAAGGATAAGGAAGAAATGAAGGGGAAACACATATATACGTCTCTATTTTGACTGGTCACGAATCCAATAACCCGAACCCGATATCACATTTTCAATATTTATGCCCATTTAACCCATTTAATCCCGCGATCTCAATAATATAATCCGTTCATTAAAATTAGAACCCGATGACACGCAAGCCCCAACCCCGACACGTATCAATCCACGAAACAGGATATAATTGGACCAACCCAATATTAATAAATTATTTATCCACTAAAATAATTCCACGTACTAGGTCGAAATGACGGATGTTACAATATATATATATATGTTCAAATGAGTACCACCCATTATGCAGCGCACCAGAAGGTACCACCCTTAAAAATAATTTTTTTTCATATACATATTTTAATTAACATTACACAGATCATATGTAAATTTCACGCAAATCCGAACACTCTAAGTGCATGAAAACACGCATTAAATAAATGCACGTTCACATGTCTTCAAATTTTGTAAGTGTGTGTTCACATCATGTTTTGGGAGCTAGGAGATGTGAATGTATGTGAAATTTACGTATGATCTTCATAATGTTAATTAAAACATGTTTATGTAAAAAAAAATTTAAAATTTTTTTTAAAGGTGGTACCTAATGGTGCGCTGCATAATGGGTGGTACTCTCTCGAACCATATATATATATATATATATATATATATATATATATATATATATATATATATATATATATATATATATGTATGTATATATAGGGGTGGGTTCAATGGAAAACCACTATGCACCAGAAAAACTATGGAAACCTTCATGAAAGACACGATGACATGATCGTAAATAAGGTGATGCCGTGTTTTTGATGCATCATGCGGGAAATTTGATGCATCACGCGGGATTTTGATGCATGACGCGGGGAATTTGATGCATTTGTGGTAGTGCAGTGTGGTTTTCACAAGTTTTCAGGTGCATTGTGGTTTTCCATTGAACCTCCCTCTATATATATATATATATATATATATATATATATATATATATATGTATGTATATATATATATATATATATATATGGGTGGGTTCAATGGAAAACCACTATGCACGTGAAAACCATGGAAACCTACGCAAACCGTCCAATTTGTTGCATTTAATGAAAAACGCGGTGGCATGATCGTAAATAAGGTGATGCATCACGCGGGATTTTGATGCATCATGCGGGAAATTTGATGCGTCACGCGGGGAATTTGATGCATTTGTAGTGGTGCAGTGCGGTTTTCACAAGTTTTCAGGTGCATTGTGGTTTTCACAAGTTTTCAGGTGCATTGTGGTTTTCCATTGAACCTCCCTCTCTCTCTCTCTCTATATATATATATATTTATATATTTATATATATATATATATATATATATATATATATATATATATATATATATATATATATATATATATATATATATATATATATATATATATATATAGATTTAGGTTCAAGTGAGTACCACCTCTAATGCAGCGCACCAGAAGGTACCACCCTTAAAAGTAATTTTTTTGAAATTTTTTTTCATGAACATGTTCTAATTAACATTACACAGATCATATGTGAATTTCACGCAAATCCGAACACTCTAAGTGCATGAAAACACACATCATATAAATGCATGTTCACATGTCTTCAAAATTATGTAAGTGTGTGTTCACATCATTTTTTAGGAGCTAGGAGATGTGAATGTATGTGAAATTTACATACGATCTTCATAATGTTAATTAAAACATGTTTATGAAAAAAAAAATTTTAAAAAGTTTTTTTAAAGGTGGTACCTTCTGGTGCGCTGCATTTGGGTGGTACTCTCTCGAACCATATTCTATATATATATATATATATATATATATATATATATATATATATATATATATATATATATATATATATATATATATATATATATATATATATATATATATATATATATATATATAAAAGGTAGGCAAACACTAATATATAAAACATGTCTTATCACTCATGCTTTAAAAACTAGTAATTAAGTTAACGTATATTCATTAGATCATCACATGCAAAACCCTAGGTTACCGGTCCTTATTAATTAATTGTAATATAGTGTTTATTAAATATAGATACAAGTTGGGTATTTTAATAAATGTTGTTTTGCAAACGTTTGAATTTTTTAAATAATCAGTATGATTGATTAATATGTTTAATAACTAATTAACTTAAAAATCTGATCGTAAGTTGCTACATGTGTCAAAATCGAAAAGAAGAGATGATCGATGTTAATTTAGAAACTACCATATCATATGTTGTTATGCTGATTTTTAGGCGTATTTTTTAACTATCTTTTTAATAAAACACTTAGGAACTAGGTATTATAATTTGTTTAGCGATATTATAATAACCATTTGAATCATGTGAAACTTGTTAAATCTTACAAATCTTGTTGAATCTAATAAATTTTATGAAATTCGTCGAATCTTGTATTATTGTTAGATACTATGCATCTTGTTGCTGACACTGTTATCAATCCTTTTGAAAATCTTAGTTATCTTGTTGCAGACACTTTTATGAATTATCAGAATTATATAATTTTGTTGCAAACACTTATCGGTACAATTGAAAGATTATATGTCTTTTTTTCATTTGATTACACGTTCATGACGGATAAAATGTTCACAAAAGAATCAATTATACATAGAGATTCGGGTTCAAAAGAGTATCATTCAAAATCAATTGTACCCAAAAGTACTAACCTTAAAAAAAATTTTAAATGATGTTTAAATTAACGGTACGCACATGATATGTGAATTTCACATACATTCACACTTTCTATATTCTTAAAAATTATGTGAATGTTCATTCATGTATATTTATATGAATAGTCATCCAAAAAAATTATCATTCATTCATACCATACACATGATTCTATAAACTATTCACAATATTTATTTTTCGAACTTAAGGTAAAGTCATTTTGATTAAAAGTTTTATAATATTGACTTAAGGAGTCTCAACTTAGAGTGGAGTTCTGGAGTCCTATCATGTTTGGCTACTATTTAATGTGATAATTTTAAAGTTTAGGCATCTTCTAAAAAAACTGGTGTTTGGATAAAATGGCAATTTTGGCATATGAGATTCTATTGACAGGAATCAAATTAGAGCTTCCTATTTTATCTCACCTCCATTAAACACACCTCTAAACCCTAATCATCATTCTTCCTTTTCTACGAAAAATGTGATTCTCATTCAATTCTCACCTCTTCTCATGGATGCTGCATCCAGAAGGTACAGAGACAGTCCCTCATTTTCCTCTTCTTTGCTCGACGAGATCTACCGCTCCGTTGATGAAAGAGACGCTCAACAATTGGCAGAAACCATACGAAAAAAACAGAACAAATTCGATGGTAGTAAATCAAGCAATGGATGTTCTCAAAATGATAATCATGATGAACATCGAGCCTATTTCATTCAGAAATTGAAGCAGAACAAAGTATGTGAAAAACCTCTGGCTGGGAGAAGATCGGCGGCGGATCTCGAAAGAATTTCGATGCGGAGTGACCGTGACTTAAATTACTTTAATTCGAGTCTGTCTCACTCTGTTGCTCTCTCTATCCGTGGCGCTATCTCTCTCTTTCTTTATCTATCTCGCCGATTTTAGGAGGCAAACTACATGCATCTTTTTAAAGTTTTGTTAGATTAAAATATATCTCGTCGTTTTTTATCTAGCCATATGTCTTTTAGTTTAGGGTTTTGTCCAATTAGGGTTCATTGTATTTTTTTAATAAAGATTTGGACTAGAAACATATTTCGTTAGGGTTTTAGTACTAAAGTGAGAATCATAATCATGTTGGTTTTATTGTGTAGTCATTTTTTATAAAGATTTAGTACTGGAAACATATTTTGTGACTTTTGAAGCTTTGTCTCTGACACTTTGAATTTGTTCAGTTGTACATAGTTTTTTGAATGCACATGCATTGAAGGGAATGATATTATAGTTTTTTGAATGCACATGTATTGAAGGGAATGATATTTCTTCACATTAACATGTCTCATGATGAATTTGTCCACTTTATGTACGAATTTGTGCATTTGAATCAATTTGTGCATTTAACAATCAAATTTGTGCATTTGGTATATAATTTAATAAATTTAAATTTTAAAGTAATTTTAATGATGAAGGCGAAGTAGTGAACTCAATGGGGTACTCAAAGCACACAATATATGGATTATATGTGTGATGAAATTACCAATCGACTAGTATAGAATGATTTGAATTGGAATTTGTGCCCCTACAAATATGCTTAATTGCCAATGGATCTTTTATGTTTATTTATGAATTGTTCAAAGTTTAATATGTAATTACATTAATAAATTATTAATTTTTGTTAATTTAAAGTCTCCATTCAGGTCATTAATTTGGTTGAAGAAACAAACAAATGTTTATTTAAGACAGAATGTTAATATTGTCATTTTATTTCATTCAGGTCGTTTATTTAGCAAAACAATCAAACAATAGTTATATTTTTAGTCATTTCTCCAATCAGTTTTACTTAATCTAGCCAGCCCTCTAAATCCAGATAACACTTAATACAAGATACAAACACATAGACCCTTAGATTACAAAGAGAACGAACTAACATATGTGTAAATTCAATGATTAAAGAAATTTGACATTCTTTGTCATTTGCAAAGCAATTTAGATTCAAACGTTTGATAACATACATCATTAGCTAAACATTAAACAAAATACGCTATTATGACACCCTAACAAACACTTTAATACTTTAAACTTAAACTTCAACTTATTTAAATTTCGTTCAACGACTCAAACTGGGCCTTAATAATCATCGTCAAAGTGAAAATCTAAAACCTGTTACATATATACAACATTTTTCACGTACAATGTAAAACCAAATTTTTTTTCCTTTCAAGAAATTTAATTTCTTATAAATAATAAAGTTTTCTTTGTATCCATAATTCTTTATTATTATTATTATTATTATTATTATTATTATTATTATTATTATTATTATTATTATTATTATTATTATTATTATTATTAATAAGTTATATTATATATTAAGCCCTTTAAAATGTACAATAATTTTATTACATTATATGATAAATTAAATACGTATTAGAATTATATAACATAAAAAAAGATAAAATAATGCAGTATATAAATAATTTTAAGGGCCCAAGGTTATTTAGCTTTAATTAATACGCCGTTCACTCATAACGCAAGTTTCTTTTGGTCTACCCTCATGCATGCACGATGGGATTTACCATTTTACCCCAAAACCCGAACATTTAGATGTTATTTGTTTTTTAAGAGATAAAATGTTAGAAGTATGGAAATTACGTTTAAAATTAAGAAGTCTTAAGATTTGAAACTAAGAGACTTCAATTTCATGTAAAACTACTCTCTTCATCTTAAATTTCTAATGATAGAATCTCTTAAGTCTAACTTAAAGTCTTAAACAAACAGTACAATATAAGTTAAAATCTGAAATTCAGACTTCAGACCATTTTCAGAATAATTTTTTTTATTAGTGTTATAATAATGTCACAAGTCACAGCCATGTATGTATAGAATTTATAGATCGTTACAGAAATCTTATAAAAACGTATTTGATATATGCATGACTAATTATTATATGTTTATAATTAGCTAGGATTGAAAGCCTCCACATGCCAAGAAATCGATTATAAACATTATACGAAACACTTATAACTCGAGACAGATTATATACCGAAGACATAAGAGGGTTTTGGCTATAGGAGGTTTTCTTAGCGGGCTTGGAACTTGCATGAGATACCGTGTGTAAGTACACACAACAATCTCATTATAAAATGATTATTCTATCTTTAAAAGTAACTTTTAAGTAATTTCATGATAAAAGATAGTTAGTAAGGATGATATAGTCATTTTTAGTGTTATTGTTGTATATAACATAATGTTATTGTGTACAAATCACTTCTATCTTTAAAAAGCACGATAAAAGATTCTAGGCTAAAATGTTGTCAAGAGATAAAATAGTCATATCAAGGTACACATGTCATCGCGTTGCGGGGCACCATTTAAGCCCAAAAATAAAATTTTTTTTTACAGATGATATATGTAAAGGAAAACTGTTGTCATATAAAAAAGAAGGATAAACTTTTTTGCAAATTATTAGTAGTTTTACTCTCATTTTAATCATTATATTTTCTAATAGAAAACAAAGCAGTTATGCATTATATATAATAATTTAATATTATAAAAATTCGTAATTTAAGTTTTTTGAGAACGGTAATAAATCTTATATCAAATTATACATAATAATAATGTGATCATAAATGTGTATTCGATTTTATATATATAACAAAATATATTAAAGATTATAACAAAATTTAAAACAATTGTATATTTTATATAAAAGATAATACCACAAATATTTGTTATTTTAACTTTTTTACGAGATGAAAATTTTTATTCCACAAAAATAAAGGAAAACCAAAGAAAAGTCTCCAAGAAAGAGACCAAATCAAAAGATCCCAAAAGACAACGAAAACCAGCCCCTGAACTACGACAAAATTAGCCCAATGTCTCACAAGAACAAATACACCATCTTGACCAGTTAAGATGCATCTTTAGTTGCGTGTTCGACATCAAAATACTCGAGAGCCGCTACACACTTAGGAAAAGGTCTTTCACCATAATATTTTACACATTACAATGGTTAGCATGAAGAATCCTATTGTGTCATATCCAAATAACCCAAAAAGCCAACGATATAACACCACGGAAGAATCCATCCCATTTCTTCACAATTCCTATATGAAGGAAACCTTTGAAGCAAATGAGGAAATAGACTCCAACACTAGACCATAAATAATATTGGAGCATTTTAATAAGCTATGGTATGAATCTTTTTAATACAACTCGCACATAACACAATTGATTGAATCAATGGAGAACCCTTTATTTAGTAAATTTTCCGTTGGTGAAGCATTCGACAAAAGCCTCCAAATAAAAACATTAACCTTAATAGGGATTAAAGGGTTTCGTATCTCCCTACTGTTCAACCCTACTATCTAAACCACCTGAGAATGAAGTAGATTCGAGAGCTTCGTAATAGAGGAGACCAGTCAGGTCCCCATTCCATTTTATCACATCCCCGTTCATAATAAAAAAAGAACAATTTGATAACAAAAGCTCCAAACTTTGCAAATCGTTTCATACTCGATCTTCCTCTAATTTTCGACCGCCAACACCAATTACCATACCACCCATTATTATCCCAGATCTACATGTCCTTGAATAACACTTCTTTATTCGACTCAAGGGCGAATAGGCGAGGGAAAATCTCCATAAAATAGTTACCACTATATTAAGGGCATCTCAATTGAGGTGTGTGAAAGCTTGGTTTACCATTTAGTGAAGAGTAACATCGCCCATAAAAGAAGATAAGCATCAAATTAGTATTATTAGTAATTGGAATATTAGTATATTATTTTTTATAATTTATTTTATAAGCTTGATGAATAAAAAAGTATGATGTATAGTTGATTTTTAGTAATTTCACATATTTCATTTTGTAGGTATAATTAAAAGACGTGAAAAAAAACATATACTTTTTGAAAATCAATGGGAAAATGACATCAAATAGCTCTGAACTTTCGACTTTGTACACATTTATGCAGCGAACTTTTTTTTGTGTACATTTGGTAGTCAAAGTTTCAAAATTGTTCCAATTTGGTAGTTGGCGTACCTGTTAACCGGCTGCTTCCAGTTTCGATGCCTACGTGGACAATTTTTTAATGACGTGACTACCCATTTTTATATTATATCCGGTTTTATCTATGTGGCAATCCGTTTTTTAAAATCACCCGGTTCATTTTTCATACGATCGATCCAACTTACGTTTATAACCTGATAATAAAACCGGGTGAGTTTAAAAAACGGGTTGCTACGTAGATAAAACTGGGTATAATATAAAAACGGGTAGTCACGTCATTAAAAAATTGTCCACGTAGGCTTCGAAACCGAAAACAACCGGTTAACAGGTACGCCAACTACCAAATTGAAACAATTTTGAAACTTTGACTACCAAATGTGCACAAAAAAAAGTTCACTACATAAATGTGTACAAAGTCGAAAGTTCAGAGCTATTTGATGTCATTTTCCCAAAATCAATTATATATCTTGTACGGTTCATCAGTTTGGATTAGGCTTGGCAAAAAACTTTATCCCTGACGGGAAACTCGTAACTCGACCCCGATTTGAACGGGGAATCCCCGAGTTGACCGGGGATGGGGATGGGGACGGGGAATCCCCGATTTAAAATAATGGGGATGGGTCGGGGATGAGAGACACTTTAATCCCCGACCCCGGTTATATTTTATATTTTAATATAGATTATTACATATATTTAATTTAACAATGTAAATTATTCATCACATTTTATATAATATATTAAATATCAATGTATATGAGTTTTCAATTGTTTAAAATATCATTGTTGTTTTTTTTATTTTATTGGTTTTATAAATCTTTGCATACATTTCTTTGTTTTAGTTTTATTATAAATTATAAATTATATATGTAGATAACTGAAATATTTTCAATTGATTTGTTTTAAAGTTTATTTATATATATTTTTCTATAAAATTACTACTTATAATTTAAACTTAATAATCTTTAAAGAATTTGAAAAATCTGATTCACCGATGGGGATCGACAATCCCCGATTGGGACAGGTGTAACACCCTCCCCGAGCACATAAATGCCACATCAACTCAATACACAGGTGGCGACATCTCAATACTCTATTTAAACACATGTCATAGGATAACTCGAAATCACTGACAATTTAAACTTTCACATAATTGTCATTAACACATAATCCACTAGATTACAACATCCCCAAAAGATGCTAACGCAGCCAACACTAACATAATCCCTAGCAAGGCAGATACACCGTCCTCGATTATCCGCAATTCCCTGTTCAGCAAACCCGGCTACCAATCTCTTTCCCGATACCCTGAACACGGAAGACTCGAATACGTAAGCTCGGAAGCTCGTGAGTACTCGAGGGTTAGACTCTGCACGATAACACATATAGCATGCACAATACAGTAATATCTCAACATATATGTGCAACTCGATGCATAACGCAGAATATCTCAGCATATATGTGCAACTCGATGCACAACACAGAATATCTCAGCATATATGTGCAACTCGATGCACAACACATATCTCTGCTCAATTATGCAACTCAATGCATAACACATATCTCTGCTCAAAAGGGGACCACGTTCCCCAGCTAACAGGCCGCACACAGCAGCGGTTAGCTACTCAATAGGCACAGGAGCGACCTGGCAATATCACTGCTGTATATATATACAGTCTCACATCTCGTGACTGGTTAGGGACAGTCAGCCTGCGCGATCACACATCGCGGACACCTGCACTCAAACACATATAACACGTATCGGGTAGAAAAGATCATACCTGCACGTTCCAGCTCAATCTCATACACATATCACATCACATACCACTGGATCTCGTCTCATGCACGTATAACATATATGTGGGAATAGAATCATACCTGCTATTCGCGTCCCTGTCTCATTCACAATACACAATATACACGTAGACGAAACTAGCTACACAATCATGACTCGAAAAATCATCCCGCGGTTTGGAAAAGAACTCGGGTACTCACCTGATCGATCCACTAATCCCGGAATCTCTGACTCGGCTCGGCTCGCTGACTCGTCCCTGAAATTACACACGGATCCCACTTGTTAATACAAATCCCACGAACACATATCGCAAACTCATAATGAACATGAACCCGACTCGGACTTAATTTCGATCCCCAACAGAACCCCGAAACAATCCCAATCGGAACCGAAACCCGACCAATTCTCGAAACCCGACCCAAGACTCGACTCAAAGCAATTCCAACAAGACCCTGAATATACACAAAACCCATCCCGAGCAACCCCGAAGGAACCCAACACCATTCCGACCCAACTCAATTCACAAGACTAATTTCGGATTTCTTCTGCAGGCCACTTGTCGCGCCGCGGACCCTCTGGTGGTCGCGCCGCGTCCCCTGTTCCTCTGCGCGTCGCGCCGCGGCCCCCTGCGCGTCGCGCCGCGACCAGCCGCCTGTTCTCAGCTCTGCCCTTCGAATTCCATGGCTGAACCAGAGGCGTTTTTGCCTCTCCCACACGATTTCAGCAATCAAACACACAGAAACTCATGTATAATTGACTCACAAACTTTCAGAAACTAAACCCCACCCTTATAACACTTATATCTCAATTTAAGCCACTAGATGGAGGTTCCCTTACCTTGATTGAGCTCAAGAACAATAAGGATGAAGAAGATGATGATGATTCCAAGCTTTTGCACCCAATCTCAAGCTCTGGCTCCCTTCTCTGTTGTGACTCCACACCAAGACACACACACACACATTTAGGTTAATCTCCCAAAAATGGATAAGAAAGAAGAAGGACAAGCACTTATGTACGGTTCTATCTCAACCGGTCCCGAACCCAATAACCCGAACCCGATACCACATTTTCGCAATTAATATCCTTTTAACCCATTGAACTCCACGAACCCAAATATATAATTAATCCACTAATATTATATCCGGAGACACGTAACTCGCAACCCGACACGTATATATCCACTAATCGGGATCTCATTGGCCCAACACGATATCAATTATTTAAACATCCACTAAAATAATTCCACGCAATAACTCTGAAAACGGGATGTTACAAATCCTCCCCTCTTAAAAAGATTCCGTCCCCGGAATCTCTCGCAAACTCATTCGCAATCACACATCTCTTATATTAAATCCTCGAATTGTTGACTCATAATCTCGATATAATTCTCAACAACTCTGTCAAATTCGCATTTGAATTCTGAATATTACAATCATCAATGATACATCCCTTCACCTTGACTCTCAAGCATGTTAATCCCATCGAATTTTTTAACTCAGTTAGATAATCCACTAATAACTCAATTAAATCCTCTAAATCGCATACCTGTAACGATGTATCCTCTATTCATAAGGTCTTCTCATGGCGTCACCTCATAAGCCACTCGGTCCGCACATGATCTCAATCCATCAATCTTTGCTCTTTCTCATCACATATTCGCATAGCTCTGTACATATCATTCACTAACATAGCAGATCTTCAAATCCACTCACAGCAACACATAAAGACATCTCCATCGAATCACTAAACGCAAGCTCATAAACAAGGTTAAACTCATAAAGGGATTAAATCCACTCTCAATAGATTAATCCACTATCACAACAAAATTCTCAACTCTTTTCACCACAACAGATAAATGCATCTCGCAAAGCACAATATCACAGGTAGGGATAGCACACACAAGAATTTAAATCCACTATCAACACGATAATCCGCTATCAGAAGGATCAATCCACTAACACATCACAAAAATTCGCAATAATACTCACACGGCTCACATAGCTCCACAAGATTAATCCACTAACATAGCACAATTCTGAATTCAAAAGCTCAGATCACAATAAACCTGAATCTAACACATTGACTCCACATATACACCCCAAGCATAACGACCCCAATCAGTCCATACATACAATCCCGCCTCTCTGTCACTGAATCCCACAATCACGAACACATTCGCAATAAATATTTATATAAATTGATCCACTAATATGACACAATGCCCAACCCCAGAACTCTAATAACCCATCATATCACAGAATATCCCACTCTCACACACATACCCAGATATAACAATCCCATATAACTCATACACAACCCTTCCACATCTCTATCACTGAGCCACATAATCACAAACACGATGAAGCAGTCACACACAACAGAACACACACACTGATCACAGACACAGACCCATAACTCGCCTCACAACTGACACACGCTCAAAGCAAGCTCAGAAAGACGTACCCGAAACCATATCAGCATCATCTCGAGCTGCCTCTGCAGTCGCCTGAAATACCCGACTCCACGCCCTAGAATCATGACGACCGGATGTCGACGGCTCTGCTCTGGCCCCGCTAGAACTCGTACCCCGCACCGCTGATCTCAACTCTGGACAGTCTCGCACTCTATGTCCCGGCCTCCCACAACGAAAGCACAAGGGCTCTGGAGCAGTACACACAGCGGCAGCATGCCCACGCTGTCCGCATCGATAACACCTGAGCACACACGACCCACTATGACGACGGTGACATATCGGGCACCCCCGATCTCCAACCGAACTGTCTCCTCTATCGCCCCCATCTCGAGGCCTCTGCCCTACACCACTTTGGCTCTGCCCTGTATATCTCGAACTCCGCCTTTGACTCTGACGATCTGATCTCTGGCTCCGCCCCGGTCCACTCGACCTCTGCTCCCTGTCTCTGTCTCTGTCTCTATCTCTGTCTCGTCTATCTCTCGAACTCTGACCCGAACGTCGCTTCCTGGAATCGTCTCTAGAATGCCTCCGATCTCTCGAGGTCCGCTCAGGAGTCCTTGCATGCCGATGCTGAAAAGATGGATCCTCGTTCTGCTTGGCTATCTCCCGCTCTCTGATGCGGGCCATCTCTAATGCTCTGGCGAAGGTAGGAGTCTCGTGCATCCCAACGAACTCTTTGATATCTGCTCGCAATCCCTCAATGAACGCATCGATCTTTCGCTGTTCGGTGGCGATGTGGTGAGTCGCAAACTGGAAGTACTCATTGAACCGGTCCACGTACTGCTGCACCGTCATCTCGCCCTGCTGTAGGAGAAGGAATCGCCGCTCCATCTCTTGCCTCTCGTCTCTCGGGATGTACTGCAGCTCGAACACAACCCTGAACTGATCCCACGTCATCACAGATGCCGCAGAAGATGTCATCACTGACTCTATAGACTGCCACCACTGAGACGCCCCTCCCCTCAACAGATAGGTCGCATAACCGACCATATCTCTCGGCTCCACATGCGCAGCTCTGAAGGCTGCCTCTACTTCTCGCTCCCATGCCATAGCTACCCCTGGCTCACCCTCACCTCTGAACTGGGGTGGATTTCCCGTCATAAAGCCCTTAAAGGACCCACCCCTCCACGTAGAAGATGAAGCACCGGTCTCAGATTCTGTCACCGTTGGCTGAACAGCCGGCCCCGGACTCGGACCCAAGCTCTGACCCTGCTCACGCCGCTGTCTGTAAAATTCTGTCAAGACCTCAAACAGCTCTGATCTGCGGATGTACTCGTCGCCCACTGGCTTACCCGTACCGGATCCCTCACCCTGATCTGCCATAATAATCTGCACAAACCGAAACAATTGAGAACCACATATAAATCACCCAGCGTTATACACTAAGCTAGGTTAATTAAATCCTCTAACATCTGACATCAGAATACTCCCCAAGGATCTGAACACGGTCTAAGCTCAAGCATCCACTGATACTAAATACTGAAACCACAAGCTCTGATACCATCAATGTAACACCCTCCCCGAACACATAAATGCCACATCAACTCAATACACAGGTGGCGACATCTCAATACTCTATTTAAACACATGTCATAGGATAACTCGAAATCACTGACAATTTAAACTTTCACATAATTGTCATTAACACATAATCCACTAGATTACAACATCCCCAAAAGATGCTAACGCAGCCAACACTAACATAATCCCTAGCAAGGCAGATACACCGTCCTCGATTATCCGCAATTCCCTGTTCAGCAAACCCGGCTACCAATCTCTTTCCCGATACCCTGAACACGGAAGACTCGAATACGTAAGCTCGGAAGCTCGTGAGTACTCGAGGGTTAGACTCTGCACGATAACACATATAGCATGCACAATACAGTAATATCTCAACATATATGTGCAACTCGATGCATAACGCAGAATATCTCAGCATATATGTGCAACTCGATGCACAACACAGAATATCTCAGCATATATGTGCAACTCGATGCACAACACATATCTCTGCTCAATTATGCAACTCAATGCATAACACATATCTCTGCTCAAAAGGGGACCACGTTCCCCAGCTAACAGGCCGCACACAGCAGCGGTTAGCTACTCAATAGGCACAGGAGCGACCTGGCAATATCACTGCTGTATATATATACAGTCTCACATCTCGTGACTGGTTAGGGACAGTCAGCCTGCGCGATCACACATCGCGGACACCTGCACTCAAACACATATAACACGTATCGGGTAGAAAAGATCATACCTGCACGTTCCAGCTCAATCTCATACACATATCACATCACATACCACTGGATCTCGTCTCATGCACGTATAACATATATGTGGGAATAGAATCATACCTGCTATTCGCGTCCCTGTCTCATTCACAATACACAATATACACGTAGACGAAACTAGCTACACAATCATGACTCGAAAAATCATCCCGCGGTTTGGAAAAGAACTCGGGTACTCACCTGATCGATCCACTAATCCCGGAATCTCTGACTCGGCTCGGCTCGCTGACTCGTCCCTGAAATTACACACGGATCCCACTTGTTAATACAAATCCCACGAACCCATATCGCAAACTCATAATGAACATGAACCCGACTCGGACTTAATTTCGATCCCCAACAGAACCCCGAAACAATCCCAATCGGAACCGAAACCCGACCAATTCTCGAAACCCGACCCAAGACTCGACTCAAAGCAATTCCAACAAGACCCTGAATATACACAAAACCCATCCCGAGCAACCCCGAAGGAACCCAACACCATTCCGACCCAACTCAATTCACAAGACTAATTTCGGATTTCTTCTGCAGGCCACTTGTCGCGCCGCGGACCCTCTGGTGGTCGCGCCGCGTCCCCTGTTCCTCTGCGCGTCGCGCCGCGGCCCCCTGCGCGTCGCGCCGCGACCAGCCGCCTGCTTCCACCCCTGCACTTCGGTTTCCATGGCTGAACTAGGGGTCTCAAACCCCAACCCTCAACTTCAGCAGCCAAAGAGGCACACAAAACTCATGTATATTCAACCCATATACCCCAGAAACCAATTCCCAAATATACACATACATATTTCAAGGTCTAGCTATTCAAATTCACAATTCTTACCTTTGCAAGCTCAAAAACACAAGGAAAAGAAGAAGATGAAGCAATAGACAACACCCAGCTCTTGATTTCAGCTTTCATTCCCTGCTGGAGCTCCAGAATCTCACGCACACACACTTCACACACTTAGGGATTTCAAAGGATAAGGGAGAAGTGAATGAGGACACGTATATATGAGTATCTCTATTTCGGCCGGTCCCGAACCCATTAATCTGAACCCGATATCACATTTTCACAATTAATATCCTTTTAACTCATTTAACTCCACGAACCCAAAGATATAATTAATCCACTAATATTATATCCGGAGACACGTAACTCGCAACCCGACACGTATATATCCACTAATCGGGATCTCATTGGCCCAACACGATATCAATTATTTAAACATCCACTAAAATAATTCCACGCAATAACTCTGAAAACGGGATGTTACAACAGGGATGGGAATAAAGACTCATTCCCCAACGGGGATGGGGCCGGGGATGGGGAGAAAGGGTTATGAAGCGGTGATTGGAATGAGATATGAGATCTCGCTCCGTCCAATTGTCATGCCTAGTTTGGATTATACATACGATTTTAGTAAGATATGGTCATATTTTCTTTTCTTTTTTTGTTCAAGTGTGACTATGTACTAAATTTCCACGTGTAAGATAAAACTAAAAGAGATTACATGGAGATAATTAATTAACAATCAAAAAATGATGTAAAAATTTATAATATGCAAAGAAATCACATATTCATTTGAGTAATAAGAATATAAACCCTTTTTATTTTGAATCATACCATGCAAAGAAATCACATATTTTGTAGCATCTCATGCTTTTATTCTTAGTTTTTAAATTATTTTATTATGTTAATTATAATTATGTTTTTTATTTTATTTTTATTAAATCAAGTTTTGAAATTTTTTATAATAATGTACGGTAGTTTAATTTATTTTAAAATAGATAAATATCAACCGTTATATAAAATTCATAAACACAACAAATATGGTTATGGATCTATTTTGATCTTTATCATATTATCCAACAATTTTTCTGACTTTTTAAATTGTTTTTTCGATTTCTTTAAGGTGGATGTCGCTATCATTTCATCAATGTTTTTTTTATCACTTTCTCCATAGTCAAAACATTATTATGGTACAGATGAACCTATGTTAATGCTCAAATGGGAGTTCTTCAATGATTCAATAGCCCTAGTTTCAAATTTTAGATTCATTAGGTTTGTTGACATTATTCAAATTCAAAGGTATTCAGGCATTGTTTGTTTTTTTATAAGCTCTTTTAGAACATTTATATCTTTATGTGGAAAGATATTTTGTTCTAGCTATAAGCATAAAAAAGACTTCAGACATTTAATCTCTATAAAAACAAACGACACCTAAGTTTTAAAATTTCAAGGGTATGATTCGATTGTAATATGATCAATTTGAGTGGCTTTTTTTATATATAAAAACAATATGTAGTTTAAAATCAGGAAGGAAAGCTAAATTTTTTTAATATCAATGTTAAATATATCAATTTATTCATGTAATAATAATGTGTCTCTTACTAAACAATCATTGATCCATCTCATAATGCATAAATATGTAAATAGTTTAAAATTGTAGTAAAATTATACAACACACCATGGAGTTAACTTAACTTCATAGTCCATCTTATTTACTTGTTTAATTACTACTTGTTTACTTTGAATGACACAAGAACAATGCATACTATGATTGATGTATGGTGTTATCAATTTTTTATTTTATGATTTTATTGAGACGTCACTACAAACAAAATGTCATATATATAATGACACACGAAAATTGTCACTAAAAGTCAAAAACGTGTCACTATAGGTGTCAAATATTTTTACATACACAACAAAAAGAGCGGGTAGAAGTCGAATGATCAGTATAGATATATGGTGACTAAAATTGTGTGTGTGTATAGGCCTCAAGTATTTTTGTGACAGAATCTAGGGGTGTGCAGAAAAACCAAAATCCAAACCGAAACCGGAAAAAACCGAAAACCAAACCGTTTGGATTTTGGATTGGTTTGGACTCTCGATTTTCAAAAACCGAAAGTTTCGGTTTGGTTTAGGTTTGAACCTTTAAAAAACCGAAAAAAAATCCAAACCGAACCGATTTTATATATACTATATTATAAAATTTAAATTTATTAAATACCTACCTTCTTTAATTATTAAATTAGGTTGTTTAAATTTTAAAATTTTATCAAACATCTGTCCTTCTTTAATTACTAACTGATAGAATGGGAATTGGGAAAGTGGGAAGCATCAAACGACGCATCGAACTCTTGCCTCTTAGGAGAAATCGAGAATGGAACGGATAAATAGAACACCGAAGTCGGAAACATCAAGCGACGCATCTGTGGGTGTTTAAATTTATGATTTGAATTGTTGAAATTTGATATTTGGATGTTTGAAGTGTAAGTTTTTTTAGTCTTTTTAATGTTGATTAAATGATTATTGAATTAGATGTTGTTAAAAATTTCATATTTTGTCAAAGAAAAAATAAATTTCTCAAATAATGGGGTTTCGGAAAAAAAATCCGAAAAACCGAAATCCAAACCGAAACAAAAACCGAAAAAACCAAACCGTTTAAAACCAAACCGTTTGGACTGTTAATTTTAAAAACCAATATTTTGGTTTGGATTTCGGTTTTTGTCATAAACCGATCCAAACCGCTCCATGCTCACCCCTAACAGAATCTTGGTGTCACTATTTAAAAAGGTATGGGTAAAATGCTGATCTATACCTACTCTTTTTCTAAAGTGACATTAAAAATATGATATAGTGATTATTTTTTGTGTGCCACTAAGTGAAACTTTTCTTGTTGTGCGTGTTAATAAACCATGCATAAAGGGCCCTACTTTTTGAACACTCTTTACATAATAATTATGTAATAATTATGTTTAAAAATCGTATGCATCATTCAAAAAGTAATGCATCATTAAGAAAAACATAGAATCATTATGTAATGATTATGTTTAAAAAAGAAAATAGGGGACCATTGAGATCATTGGAGGTCTATTTAGACTCCCCAGCCTAAATTGTGACCATACATAAATTGTTGGAATGTTGATTTGATGGATTTTAAGGCAACTAATTTATTTTGGTGAGTTATAAATTTATGAAATTAAAATTATATATATATATATATATATATATATATATATATATATATATATATATATATATATATATCTATTTGGAAATGTGTGTGATTTATAATTTTGTTCCACATAATCTATTAAAGTAATATACATAGAGACTAATGTTTAAATTTTTAATAATCAAATATCAATTTAGATTTTTTTTAACTAGCTTGTATATATACTATATACAGTACTTAATCTACTCAATATGTGTAGATTTAATTTTATTGTATTGATATATGAAAATATTGTGTGTAATTGAAACAATCTGAATAAATTCATTGTGTGTAATTGAAACAATCTGAATAAATTCACTGAAAGTCTTTTGTTAAAAAAAGATACAGACAAATAGACTAATCATTTATAGACCGGGAGTCTGTGTTTCACGTCTTCTGATTAAGCTAAGACTTTTTTCTTCTGAGCTTCCTTTTGAATCTCAAGGCTTTTTGCGATGTCAAATCTACCACAAAAGAATAAAGGATTTGGTTCCTTCATTTTCACAATGTCCATTACAATTCTTGGAGACCCATTTACCTTGAAACTCATCTTTAATGCCTTACACTACATTCCACATAAAAAAATAGAGAGAAAGCGGGTGAATCATTCCTTCGTATACATGTTTTGCATCAAATTCCTAAAACATTAGGACAATCAAACAACATGTGTTGCAATGTCTTTGGAGCTTATAAAAGACAACTTGTATTCACCACTTGAACCCTACGTGAAATAAGATTATCTAGAGTTGAAAAATTGTCAACAATGGCCCGTCATACGCAAATATTCACTTTCCTAGAACCCACATGTTCCTAATGAAAGTATCACTATTACGTGCCTCCAATGGTAGCTTTTTGAATCAAGTTGTGTAGCTTAGTAGATTTTTCCCCAAGAATGTACCTCCTGAATCCAACTTCCAAAGCCATCGGTCAGATTCTTGAATATCAAGATGTAACTCCCCAATGTACCCATGGATTAGATTCTTGAATACCCGATGACCACCCTTTAATATGAACTTCCTGATTCCTTTAACAGATCCAAAATCTTACAATGTTTTTTCGACAACCACCCATAGTGCAATCTTTATTTGCTTCCAAAGCATATAATTGAAGGAACAAGTATCTTATTCTAACGTTTTCTTCGCACCAAACATCATTCCAGAAACTCGTATAACCTTTGTTACTAACTTTCTTTACAACTGAAATTAAAAAGGATTCTTCAACTCTTCAATGCCTTTGCAACGTCTGATGATGCTTTTAGTAGAGAATTTCAAACTTGATGACAAATTAGTATCGAATTTGCCATCAATTCCATATAGGTCTAATATAGTTCTTTTCCAAAAAAAAACTGATATGACGTTGATGTAATAAGTAAATTGAATGAGTGGACGGATAATCATGTGTGGCCTTTTATTTTCTTGTTGTTTATGCCTCTAATTTAAGGTTTTTCCTACCGGTCCTTGTTTGGGTATATTGGTATCTATTTTACTAAACACATATTTTATAATAAAAAATAGAACTAATCCAAACTAAAACTAATAGACAATAGACAAGTGTAACCTATCGTATAGTAGAATAGTTTAGGTAAGAACCGAGTATCGATATCAGGGAAACGATGCAGAATGATGATAATAAGTCATTGGTTACTAATTAATCATGGACAATAAGTAGTTGATTCTAAATAACTATTATAACAAAATAAGTGAACTAACTTAGACTATGAAGCAGAACAAACAAAAGCAGTGGACAGTTTATTGTCAAAACAATGCATTCACTTAAAATCAATCCCCCTAGTCTCGATGATAGCATTTAAAGCCCGATGTTGAATTTAACTCACGTGATTCTTAAGTCAATTAAACTTCCTGGTCAGGTTATTTAACTTTATGAATATTGGAAGGACACGTGAAGTTCTTCACTATATCCACCTCAAAACATGCAATTAAAACACAATCACTTTGATTATTGAAGTTATATGATTAAGACTAATCCAAGTTACGCAAGATGGTTCATCTCAATGTAACTTCACTTGTAAAGTCATAAACTTGAAAAACCATAACAACTTCTTTTTAACGGTTCCGGTTTCAAGAAACGATTAATTGGTAAAACAATTAGTCGAAATAAATATTCAAAACAAAAGGCTTTCGCCACAAATTGAATTGACTATCTATTGAATATTAATGAAATCTCAAGTTTTACCAAACAAATGTAACCAAATAAACCAATGAAATCAAAAGAATGATTCAATCCAATAATGTTATCATCTAAACTAGGGTTCAATCATCTAAGTAAATGCAAAAGAAAATCACCCCATGGTTAGGGTTACCATCATCTCAATCAAAACACTAACAAAAGAATCCATGAAAGATACCAAACCAATGTTAAAATGATGAATGGAGAAGCCGGATTCATAAGATTCTTCAATTGTTCTTCACAAAAAGCGTCTCTTGATGCTTGGAATCGTGTTTCTCCCTTTGCGTTCCTCTCCTCCTTCTTTTCTTTCCAAGCCGTCGCCTCCTTTTCTCCAAGCTAGGGTTTCCGTCTTCAAAAACTAGGTTAAAAGTCTCCCTCCTTCCTTTTCTGCGTGCGCTCCAATTCTGTAATCCATGGCCATGTTTTCCTTCAAGCAGTAGCGCTTTTATCTTCAAATCCATGGCCATGGATTGTCTTATAAGTATCAGCCGGTCACTTCTCTTCAAATCCATGGCCTTTCTAAATTCCATGGCCATGGAATGTACTCTTTGTATCCAATACTTTGATAGTTTATCAATAAATCTTGACATTGCATCATTTGTTTTCCTTGATTCGCAAATGTCCGCTACAAACCTTCGGAAACAAAGTTATTTCATTTCAGTATCGAATTCGAAAGTTTAGCTATCAAAACACACTTCAATGAGGGAGATATGCCAAGAAGAATATGTATAAAATCATCAACATCAAATATCCCCACACTTAAACTTTGCTTGTCCTCAAGCAAAATCTCTCTAAAAGTAATTACCTCAATTGGCCTTGCTTTACAAAACAATAATTCTCTGAGACATTATCTTGAACGAATGATATTAATACTTTTGTAAGTAAAACAATCGAATGCAAACCAAACAAGAAATTCACATGATGCTAGATCATAGATATTTAGCATTCATGAAAGTCGCTTTTGAATTAGTCTACATAACCAAAGCACCTCACAATAGGATTCGCTCAAACACTCGAGTATGTATCAGGGTTCTTTTCATAACAAATTCACTCAAGCCAAGTCGTGGAACATGCTACTATCATAAGCTTGATTGAGAATCAAATCTCCACCACTAAACATGAGAATGAGGCAAAATGAAGGTCTTCCTAAGGGTTGCAACGAGGCTAGGGGTAAAAGGTAGGGTACAAAGGATAAACGTTGTGAAATAGTCCTTAATCCGACACTTTAAAGCACGAGCTGTTAGCTAAAGAAAAACGTAATCACAACTTGAACAATTACAATAGACTGAACTCTAACCAAATAGAGAAATAAATACAAATGAGCATAAGGATAAAACTATACTTTCTTTTTTTTTTTCTTTCTTTTTCTCTTGTATTTTCTTCTTTTTTTTTCTTTTTTTTTCTTTTTTTTCTGCTTTTTTTTTTTGAACTTGAGATTCTAAATACTAAGCATAATTACATGAAACTCAAAAACGGAAAGAAAATAAAATTTAAACTAAATAGCTGGAATTGAGATCGGATTAAGACTAAGGGTAACGATAGCCAAACGGATTAAAAAGGTTAGCAGCATGGGTTATAACTGAAAGGAAAAGGTTTAAGCTCAAAAGGGGTAACTAAGAAAAAAACACACACATCATTTTGCATGCTTAGAGGGTGGGAAAAATGAAACGGTAACTAAATGGCTCAATCCTAATTTGCCTTCATTATACATGCAACATTCTCAGTAATGTGGTCTCGAAATGCATTACATAAGCAAGTTCTGAAGTAAACAAGTACCACCGGCACACTCAACAAAAGAAAACACAAGCATTAAAAGTGAATGCTATTCTTGGCTCAAATCCTCACGAATGATATAGGCTAAAATGTGCAAGGGTCATGCAAACATATCCAAGAACCAAATCCATGAAGTAAAGTATCTCGCCTAAATCATGCAAATCTACTCAATTAAGTTTACATTCTCATGAAGTACTTAGGCAAGCAATAACACCAATGTTCTCGAAAGTGTAAAGAGAACGCCACAAAAATAGGACTTTTAGGCCAAATTGAGAATAGTTACATCACATATAGAAAAATTTCACCCTTAAACAAAACATGCTTAAATGGTCATACCCCTTCCCCACACTTAGAATTGGACATTGTCCTCAATGTTCAAAAGATAGTAAGGTGCAGTGGTGGAAGTGTACGCAAAAGGGATGAACAGAAGGACTCCCCTGAAGTATGGAATGTGGACCGACATGAGCACCAAGAAGTATGCACAATAAGCCTCTCGATGTCCACTAGCATGTTTTAGGGGTCGAGAAGATGATGCTCCATGGCTACGTGTGACATTTTTCGTTCTTGCCATAGCTGACTGAGAGAAAACAATGGTGAAGGAGATGAGAATGGGGAAGAAGGACTAAGAGCCGCCGCTTAGAAACAAGAAATCCATGGCCATATATTTCAGAAATCCATGGCCATGTATTTCGTTTTCTCGCTTCCGTAACAATAAGCCATGGGCCTCTTAGAAAAACAAATCCATGGTCATGTTTTTTTTAATCGCCGCTTCCGTGACAAGCCATGGATTTTGGAATCCATGGCCATGTATTTAACCCTAGGACGCTTCCGAAAAGGGGCCATGTATTTTTTAGAAAACATGGCCATGGAACTTACTGGAATTTTACGATATATGATGAGACCGTGGATTTAGAAATCCATGGCCATAAAACTCACTGTTATAAATCCTTCTAATAGTTGGCCATGGATTCTAAATAAACATGACCATGGATTTACAACTTTCTCATTCTCCAAGAGATTGACAGAAAATACGACAAAATTAACTACAAAATCCTAAATAATAAACCAAAAAAACAAATAAAAAATCGATATTCAATCTACGGGTTGCCTCCCGAAAGCGCTTGTTTATAAGGTCTCTAGCTTGACCTTATTCCACTTTTTCTTATTTTCAAAGGAATGAAAAGGATGTAAGGCTTACCTTTGGATGAAGTACGAAAAATGGACTTTGACGAATTAAGTTTGCACTCCTTACCCTTCTTGCATCCATTAATGTGTGCATGTTCATGTTTTAATCTTGTTGAATTGCGTTTACCATTTTTAATGACATCACGACCTTTTGGTCTTTTCCTTCGCTTTCGAGTACGCCTAAATTGTTTTCCTTTCATGGGAGGCTTCGAGTTATCCTCCTCACTCTGTTGATTCGAACAAATTATTGCAACACTCTCTACCTGCATATCCATAACATCCACCAAACGATTAGTACATTCGGAATCAGATGATGATTTCATAGTATTAACAATAGCATATGAGTTTCCATCAAATAAATTAAAATCAACTCCCTCATCATCAACAAGGGTAGACTCGTTGACTCCCAAAAGTCTTGCAATATCTTCTAAATCCTTTTCGGGATTGAACTCGTCTTCCATCATATCGTTGATCTTTAAATAAGAGACTTGTGAGGTATCTTGTGAGATTGAGGAATGTACTTGGCCAGTTGTTATCTCTGATGTATTGGTGATCAGTTGTATAAGTTGAAAAGTTTCATCATAAACAGACTCAACATCTTCGTCCGAATCACTAACATCGTATGTATATATGTGAGCATTCCCCTCAACTTGTATCTCCTCCTCTCGTATACCTGAACTACTTCTTGATGGTCCTTCGGCAATCAGTTCGACCAATTGTAGCATTTGGCATTCGAGATTCTCAATTATAGATTGTTGATCACGAAGACACGTATCAATTTGGCTTTGCCTTGCCTCTTGACTTGCAATATGATTCATCATTAGTTCAGTAAAGCTCATACTTATCTCAGGTTCATATTGGGAAGGAGTGTGACAAGAATATTGAATATCTTGACTTTGGCAATATTGAATGCCAGGTTGATATGGGGTATGATATTCGAGCTGATGTTGTTGATGGCTTTTGGAAGAGAGTAGATTGAGCAAGTAATCACAACAATCATCATAGGGGGAATAAGAACTCTCAGGCATGTAAGCACCTAAACAATGGTCAAAATGAGGATCTCCATATGACAACATACCATGTTCTTCATAATTGATCTCCCCCTGACAATAACTTGCTTCATAGCCATCATACATCTTAATACCATTATACATTCTGCACAAAAAGATAAAAAGCCAAACAAAGTAGAAGAGAAGGGAAAAAAAAACAACAAGAGAAAATAAACTATGATAAACCAAAAAGAAAATGAAGCAAGGATTCAGTGCAACTGCAAAGATTCCCCACACTTATTTTGTTTAACTAAAATAAAATAAGAAAAAAAGTGAAAACCAAATAATTTCAAAAAAAACTAAAAATTAAACAGCAACTTTCCTAAAACAAAATCAAAAGAAAGAGAGTTAATTAATCTAGCAACTTCAGACCGTTCTCAAAATCACCGTTTCCCCGGCAACGGCGCCAAAAACTTGGTATCTATTTTACTAAACACATATTTTATAATAAAAAATGGAACTAATCCAAACTAAAACTAATAGACAATAGGAAAGTGTAACCTATCGTATAGTAGAATAGTTTAGGTAAGAACCGAGTATCGATCTCAGGGAAACGATGCAGAATGATGATAATAAGTCTTTGGTTACTAATTAATCATGGACAATAAGTAGTTGATTCTAAATAACTATTATAACAAAACAAGTGAACTAACTTAGACTATGAAGCAGAACAAACAAAAGCAGTGGACAGTTTATTGTCAACACAATGCATTCACTTAAAATCAATCCCCCTAGTCTCGATGATAGCATTTAAAGCCCGATGTTGAATTTAACTCACGTGATTCTTAAGTCAATTAAACTTCCTGGTCAGGTTATTTAACTTTATGAATATTGGAAGGACACGTGAAGTTCTTCACTATATCCACCTCAAAACATGCAATTAAAACACAATCACTTTGATTATTGAAGTTATATGATTAAGACTAATCCAAGTTACGCAAGATGGTTCATCTCAATGTAACTTCACTTGTAAGGTCATAAACTTGAAAAACCATAACAACTTCTTTTTAACGGTTTCGGTCTCAAGAAACGATTAATTGGTAAAACAATTAGTCGAAATAAATATTCAAAACAAAAGGCTTTCGCCACAAATTGAATTGACTCTCTATTGAATTTTAATGAAATCCCAAGTTTTACCAAACAAATGTAACCAAATAAACCAATGAAATCAAAAGAATGATTCAATCCAATAATGTTATCATCTAAACTAGGGTTCAATCATCTAAGTAAATGCAAAAGAAAATCACCACATGGTTAGGGTTACCATCATCTCAATCAAAGCACTAACAAAAGAATCCATGAAAGATACCAAACCAATGTTAGAATGATGAATGGAGAAGCCGGATTCATAAGATTCTTCAATTGTTCTTCACAAAAAGCGTCTCTTGATGCTTGGAATCGTGTTTCTCCCTTTGCGTTCCTCTCCTCCTTCTTTTCTTTCCAAGCCGTCGCCTCCTTTTCTCCAAGCTAGGGTTCCTGTCTTCAAAAACTAGGTTAAAAGTCTCCCTCCTTCCTTTTCTGCGTGCGCTCCAATTTTGTTATCCATGGCCATGTTTTCCTTCAAGCAGTAGCGCTTTTATCTTCAAATCCATGGCCAGGATTGTCTTATAAGTATCAGCCGGTCACTTCTCTTCAAATCCATGGCCTTTCTAAATTCCATGGCCATGGAATGTACTCTTTGTATCCAATACTTTGATAGTTTATCAATAAATCTTGACATTGCATCATTTGTTTTCCTTGATTCGCAAATGTCCGCTACAAACCTTCGGAAACAAAGTTATTTCATTTCAGTATCGAATTCGAAAGTTTAGCTATCAAAACACATTTAAATGAGGGAGATATGCCAAGAAAAATATGTATAAAATCATCAACATCATATATAAAAGTTTAGCCCTTGTAAAAGTGTGACAAAAGCTTTTGATTTGTATATTATTTGGTAGATATTTATTAAGGTTGACTTCTTTTATTTCAAAAAAAAGGAACTCATTGTTCTTTTAAGAAAACACTACAAGAAAAGAGTTATTTAGCGACACAATTTTTTAATGGGAAAAAATTTATGTGTTACTATAGAAGGTATTTTTATGGCACTCTTTATGTGCTAATAAAAATCTAATACATCCGTAGTGGCACTTTGTAGTAGTATTATAGATACAATAATAACAAATTAACTAGTACAACAATAACAACATTTTACGTAGATATAAACTGTGTAAAATAATGACTTCCTTTTTTTATGTCTCTAATTAATTTAAGGTTTTTCATAGGGGTGTTCAAAAAATTCCGAAACCGAAAAATCGATACGAAAACCGATAAACCGTTCCGAATTTGAGGTTAACCGAACCGGTTTTTTCTATAATTTTCGGTTTGGTTAACCGAACCGAAAAAAATCCTTCGGTTTAGGTTTCGGTTACGGTTCGCATTTTTAGTGACAGACGGTTAACCGAAAAATTAAAAATAAAAATAATTTTATATAATTTAGTTTTTAGGCATATCAATATTAACATTTATACTAATAAAAATATAATTTTATTACACACTAATTAATCTATATCAATTTTGTAACCCAAAGTAATTGATATTATCATTTACATTACAATTGTGATACAAAGAGTAAATTACACAAATGGTCCCTGTGGTTTGGTGCTTTTTGCTCTTTTCGTCTCTCAAACTTTTTTTTGCACAAATAGTCCCAAAATCACAAACCTTAAACCTAATGGTCCCTCTGACTAACATCCGTTAACTTTGACCGTTAGAGAGGAGGGCATTTCCATCTTTTTGCCATTCAGGGACCATTTGTGTAATTTTCTAATAAACTTTTAAACATAAAAATCTTTTATAATTTATTTAATAAATTTTATTTATTTTTTTTAAACAAAATATTTCCAGATGAACTTCTTCAAATATTCCCAGATGAACTTCTTCAATCAAAGAAATCACCTCCGTCTCCTCCCCTTCTGCGGCCACCACCTCCGCCTCCTCCCCTTCCGCGGCCACCACATCCTACCCGCCATATTGTGATGGAGTTGTTCGCTGATACCACTCCGAGAACGGAACCGACGGTGAATCGAGTTGTTCGCTGATACCACTCTTTCAAGTCTCATCCTCCTCCTATCTCCTTCAGACCTATCTGCTTCTTCCTCTCCTCCGACGGTAGTCCGACCAGGCGGTGGTGGAGGATGCGTATCGTAGGCGGTGGTGGTGGAGGAGGGTTCTAGATTGTAAAAATTGTTGAGGTAATAGTTTGTTGTGTGTGTGTGTGTGTTTGTGTAAACCGATTAGGGTTCTTCAAGTACCGAGATCTGTTTTGTGTGTTCTTCGTGGTGGTGGTGGTGTTGGTCGGAATGGTTTCAGGTGGGGGTGGTGTTGGTTCATTTTGGGATTAAAATTCATGATTTGAAGGTTTCTGGGTTTTTTGTTCCATATTTGAGGTTCCATTTTTGTTCCAGAATTGAGAACTTTGATTTCTTAGTTTCAAATTTAATTTCTTTATGTGTTAGATAAGAAAACAATCTGGATTTGTATTTTAGATTTCGATTTGATTTCATATTTTTATATAGGATAGCGGTGGTGGTTATGGCGGGCGAAGTGGTTGGGGGACCGGTGGTGGCTCGCCGGAGTAGACGGTGGCGGCTCGCCGGAGGAGGATGAAGTCTTCAAAGATGATTCCTGTAAGATCGCACCGGCGGCCATCCAATCACTTGTTCCCTGTCATAATCATATCATCCGATTACTTTTATTTTCTCTTTTATATATATATATATATATATATATATATATATATATATATATATATATATATATATATATATATGTATATATATATATATAGAATCGTTACTCGTTGTAATTATTAAACGAGTCGATCGATCAACTTACTTTGACGAAGGTTTTCTGGATTTTGATTCTCTCTCTCGTGACTCCCCAGGTAACCATGTGCTCAAAAGCACCACCAACAAAATAAAATTTAATAAAATTTAATAATTAAATTATAAAATTTAATAATTAAATTATTAGAAAATTTCACAAATGGTCCCTGAATGACAAAAAGACGGAAATGTCCTCCTCTCTAACGGTCAAACTTAACGGATGTTAGTCAGAGGGACCGTTTGTGTTAAAGGTTTAGGATTTTGGGACTATTGGTGCAAAAAAAAGTTTGAGGGACGAAAAGAGCAAAAAGCATTAAACCACATGGACCATTTGTTACTCTGATAAAAATAAGAAAAAATTATTTTATCCTTACTAGTTTTTAGAAATAAACCTCAATCTTTTTACGATAATTTATTACCATATTTATATTTTAATTCATAACTTTGCTATTGTAAAATTTTAAAAGTATATAAATATTATATGTGGTGTTTTAAATTTAAAATTTAATATATTAATAAAAAAACAGTTAATTGGTTACCGAATAACCGAACCGAAAAACCGGTTAACCGATATATTTCGGTTTAGGTTTAGATTCACATAATCCTCAAACCGTGATCCGGTTAACCATTCGAAACGTGTTTTCAGTTCGATTAACCATTCATAAACAGTCCTAGTGTTTCCTACTAGTTCTTGTTTGTGTATATAAAGGTAACCCTTATAAAAGTGTGACAAAAGGCTTTGATTTTGTATATTATTAGGTAGATATTTATTTAACAAGGTTGTCTTTTTTTTTTTTTTTTTAAAAAAAAGGAAGTCATTATTTTTTTTGAAGGAAACACTAAAAGAAAAAAAATCATTTAGTGACCTAACTTTTTAATGACAAAAAATTTATGTGTCACTATATATGGTATTTTTATGGCACTCCTTATGTGTCAAAAAAAATCTAATCCATATGTAATGGCACTTTGTAGCATTATAGATACAACAATAAGAAGTTTACGAGTACAATAATAACAATATTCTACATGAATACAAACTAGTTACAAACAGTTCTCTATACAATACTATTTATTCTATATAGAATGTCATATATTCTATATAAAAATACAAATCAACCCTACATAGAATATATAAAGATGCAAAAGTATCAATGCACAAAACAATTAGGAACCAAAACCCCCGACGAACAAATAAACGTATTTTATGTAGAATATCATATATCCTATGTAGAGTATCGCATATTTTATGTAGAATATCGAGTAATTTATATAGAAAATAGCAGACGAACTGAAACACAAAAGGAAGATTTCATTTATACATTTTATTAAACCCTTGGTATGCAATTTATACAAAATACAAAAGCATACTTTTAAACAAAGATAACATTCAAATCTTGTGAACCATATACAAAAACATTTTTAACAAAAAAACATGTATGTCATAGAGGTGTCCAAAACCGGATATCCAAATTTTTGGGTAGTGATTTTTGCTATCTGAATCTGAAATTTTGGATTCAGATATCGAATTATCCGAATATCCGAAAATTCATATTTTTACATTTTTGAAAAAAGATAAATCCAAAATTTTAAATATTTAATATACAAATTCATATATCCAAATACATATTAAAGATAATAATCACAAACTAAATGTATCTGCAATTATTATGCTCAAAACGACTCAAAGAGATTTAAAAAAAGTAAAATATATAAAATATTAGTTAATAGATCTACAATATCAAGATAAAACTAAAATATATACATTAAAATAATATTAATAACTCAATATTATGTAAATAATCATTACTAAATATATATAAAATTCTAATTTTTTTTTTTTGGATTTTCGGATATCCGAAAACTTGGAAATTTAGGTTGTGTTTATTTACCGAAAATTTTTAAATTTTTCATCTCAATTTTTAAAAAAAAATTTGAAAACTTGTTTACTTTCACTTTTTAAAATATCACTTTTCATATTCTCTCTATTATTTTTTTTATTACATACCCTATATATTTTTATAATACTTTCTTTCTCTCTGGATGGCAGATTCTGGATGGGGTGTTAATTGCTAATGAGATTGTCAATTATGCGAAGAAAAATAGAATGAAGATGCTTTTATTCAAAGTGGATGTGGAGAAAGCTTTTGATTCAGTCAATTGGGAATTTCTTGTCTCAATCATGAATCAAATGGGTTTCCCATCGAAGTGGTTACAAGGGATTAAGGGATGTCTTGAGTCTGCTTCTGTGTCGGTTCTCATCAATGGATCTCCATCTAAAGAATTCAAAATGATGTGTGGGTTGAGACAGGGGGGTCCGTTGTCCCCTTTCCTATTTCTTATAGTTGGTGAAGCTTTACAAATGATGACTCAATCAGCATGCAATATTGGATTATTCAATGGTGTTAAATTGGAGCATAACGATAGAAATTTATCGGTGCTTCAATTCGCGGACGATGCTCTATTCTTTGGTAACTGGTCTTCAAGAAATTTAAAAAATCTGTCAAAAATTCTTGATTGTTTTTATGAGGTTGCAGGGCTAAAAATCAATGTGGCGAAGAGTTCCTTAATGGTTATTGGTATCAATCCTGGTGAAATTAGCTCAATGGCGTCTGAACTGGGATGCTCAGCAGGTTCGTTCCCTTTTAACTACCTTGGTCTTCCTGTTGGTGCAAATATGTCTCGATGTGTGCATTGGAATGGGCTAATTGATAAGTTCAATCAGAAATTAAGTATGTGGAAGTCTAGAACATTATCAATCTGGGGCAGAGTCATTCTCATTAACGTTGTCCTTTCAGCGCTTCCCCTGTACTTCTTCTCAATTTTTAAAGTACCCGCGGGTGTTTTAAAGAAGCTTGAATCAATCCGAAGGCGCTTTTTCTGGGGATGTTCTAATGGGGATAGAAAAATCAGCTGGATAGCATGGAACAAAATTACTGCTGCAAAGGAGAAGGGTGGATTGGGAATACAAAGTTTGGAAGTCAAAAATTCCGCGTTATTGGCTAAATGGTTGTGGATATTTGAAAATGAAAATCCCGCCCTCTGGCGAGATGTAATTGTCTGTTTCTACGGTACGAATGGCACATCTAACAGATTGGGGAATAGCACTTGGTTAAATATCCTTAGAGTAAATGAAGAAATTGAAGCAAAGGTGGTTGGGCTGAAATCTGCATTCATTAGAAAAATCGGTTCGGGTTCTTCTACTTGTTTTTGAAATTTCTCTCCTTCTCCCTCTGTGGAATCTCTAAAAGATTTATATCCGAGATTATATCCTCTAGAAATGAACAAACAAGCTCAATTCAAAGATAGGTGGATATTGAATGGCAACTCCTGCAGGGGATCTTGGGAATGGAGGACTTCTCTCAGAGGTAGAGCCATTGACGATCTTGTCTCCTTGGAATCTAATTTGAGGAGTTTGGAGCTAATAAACTCAAACAAAGATTTGGTCTGCTGGAAGATGGATCCAACTGGTGTTTTCTGTGTCAAAAAATTATCAGATTTGCTTATAAGCAGTGGCGTAGCCAGGAATTTGATATAGGTTGGGCCAAATTAATCGGTAGAATTTCTAAATATGAATAAAGAACAAAACCAAAGATGGTTAGAAAATAACATTCAATCCATTCATCACTTAGAATTTTTTAATTGCACAAGGCGTTCCTTTACATCTATAAAATCGTCCAAAATGGAATCTAAACTAAACGTGTTCGCAATCTAGTCTTCACGATTTCCATTTTATTACTAAACAAACATATTAACAGATAAACACCTTAACTATTTAACATATTAACATATTACAGAATAACAACCTAACAGGATATATAATCAAATTTCAAATAAAAGCTCATCTCTTTAGAAAGTAGAATTATGAAACAATCAAACAAATAAAAACATAGAAATTATTCAATTAACAAAACAAACTAAACAAATTAACAAAAGCTCATCTCTTTACTGTTGGCAATTTTGCATTTGGGATTTGGGAATTAGGCAATAGGCATCGGCATTGGAGACGACCACAAGTCTCATCTATCTGATTTAGAAATTTTATGTTCAAAGAAATTACCTGGGCTATATGAACAAGGATTGTTGTCGATCCTTTTCTTGTGCAAATATTTGACTCTCTACTCTTTATTATCGTCTTGTGTGTCACCGTCACGAACTGTCGTTCATTGGAGACGACCGAGATGTGCTTCATCCTCATCACGATTCACTGATTAATAGAGGCGGAATCGGGAATCAAATAGTCGCTAGCTAGCCTCTTCGTTTTTTGGAGATTGGAAATTGAAAAGTTGGAAGATTTTGCTGATTAGAAGAGGCAGCGCAAGCGCCAAGCGGCACACTGTACTGGGCGCACAAAGAAGATAATTGATGGGAGATTTCTGAATTAGTTTTGGGTTCTCTGAATTAGTTTTGGGCTTTTGGCAGATTTTTGTATATTTTTTTTGGACTATACCTCATTTATGTTTGGGCGGTGGGCCAAATATATAAACTAAGGCTAAATATAGATATATACTAAAAGGCTGCTGCATTTTTTGGGGAGGCCATGGTCCCCCTTAATGCTCAAGTACCTACGCCACTGCTTATAAGATGTATTCCTGACGTGGGTATTGGAAATGTTTCAAAGTTCTGGAGCTCATTAATTCCATTAAAGGTCAATATTCTTTCATGACAGATCTTAAATAATGCTCTACCTTCTAGGGCTAATTTAGCAAGGAAAGGAATCCCCTTAAACTCAAATCTTTGTCTCCTTTGTAACTCGGAGTTTGAAGAACTGGATCATTGTCTCCTCAAATGTCCTATTGTGATTCCAGTTTGGAGAAAAATCTCGGGTTGGTGGGATTATAAAGGTTCCCTACTTGAATCTTTCAGTTCTGCATTTTCGAGGGTTTTTATTAATGAAGATAAACAAAGTTAATTCTTCATTTAAGAGTATCATTATGGTTGTTTGGTGGGTTCTTTGGAAATGGCGGAATAAAGTTTTACATGCTTCTCAAGAGGATGTTCATAAAGCTTTGGAGGAAGACCCTTTTCATTGGGTGCAAAGTATGGCGGGTCTTTGGTTTGAAAATAGGAACCACTCGAAGAAGATAATATGGGCAAATTGGGTAGCCAAGCCAGCTATGTAATCTGTGTAATATTTGGATTCCTGTTATCGTTTTTGTAATCGGCCCCTCCTTGGAGCCTTGATTTAGTTTTATAATAAAATTGCTTTAAAAAAAATACTCTCTTTCTCTCTCTTATTTTTCAATCACCTATCTTAGTTTTCTTATTTTATAACCATCCATTTTATTTTTCTTAAAATTAAAACTTTATCATCTAAACAATCCTGTTAGAAACTTTTATTTTATTTTTTTCTGAAAACTATAACTCGAAACTGAAATTGAAAAATGACTAGTTTTCGTTAATTAAACGCAACCGAATCCGTAATTTCAGATATTTTCGGATTTTTAATTCGGATGCTCGGATTTGGATTTTTATGAACACCCTTAATAACAATTACATTCATTCTAGATCTAAAACCTAACAAAAAATCTTTAATTTTTGACAATCGGACTTTCAGATTATCATTTTTGACCATCAAACTTTCAAATCGTGAGAGATTTAAAGGAATGAAGAGAGCGTGTTGACGACAGTTGGTAGTGGTGGTGGAGGCAATGGCAGTTAGTGGCAACGACAATGGTGGTTCCAGATTTTGAGAGAAAGAGGGAGGGAGGAAGAGAACAGAGACTGAAATTTTTTTGGGTCTCGAAAATGAGAGAGCGAAGAGGGAGGAGTGACAGGCATATTATTTAAAGTTAAAAAGTAGTAAAGATACATTTTTATTTTTCTAAATATACACTTTTAGGTTCTTAAGTTCTAATGAATTTAGGTTCATAAAATAACCCTTACATACATACATACATACATACATATATATATATATATATATATATATATATATATATATATATATATATATATATATATATATATGTGTGTGTGTGTGTGTGTGTAGAGTTGGTATCTAATAAGAACGCTCAATTCCGTGAAAAACACTTCAAAATGCACAAATTTAAAAATTAATTTTGTAACTTAAACCATTATTATTCTTAAATATTAATAAATATCATAATCTAACACTAAAATTACATTTAAAAATTATATTCACTAATTTATAAACTAAAGGCACAAATTTGAACTTCAAATGCACAAACGATCTCAAATGCACAATTCGTATATTAAATGGACAAATTTTAGCATGAGATGCGTAAATATTTACATGAAATTCATAAATTTATCGAAAGTGTAAATTTTATCCTCGATTGCATAATTTTATACATTAAATGCATAAACTTTAGAGTGGTTTTCATGTTTTCACGAAATAAAACGGTTCTTGTATGAACCTGATTATATGTATGTATATGTGTGTGTGTGTGTGTGTGTGTGTGTGTGTGTGTGTGTGTGTGTGTGTATAGAGAGAGAATATGGTTCGAGTGAGTACCACCTGTTACTTAGCGCACTAGAATGTACCACATTTAAAAGTATTTTATTGAAATTTTTTTCATAAACATGTTTTAATTAATATTATACAGATGATATGTCAATTTCACACACATTCACATTTCCAAACTCCTTAAAAATGATGTGAACGTACACTTACATAAATTTAAATATATGTGAATGTGCTTTTATGTGATGCATGATTTTATGCACTTAGAATGTTCGAATTTGCGTGAAATTTATATATTATCTGTATAATGTTAACTAAAACATGTTTGTGAAAAAAAAATTTCAAAACAAATAAATTTAAGAGTGGTACCTTCAAGTGCGCTGTGTAATAGGTGGTACTCACTTGAACCTAAATCTATATATGTATATATGTGTGTGTCTATCTATATACATAGGGAGGTTCAATGAAAAACCACCATGCACCAGAAACTTGTGAAAACCGCACTGCACCACCACAAATGCATCAAATTCTCCGTGTGATGCATCAAAATCCCCCGTGATGCATCAAATTTTCCCACGTGATGCATCAAAATCCCGCGTGATGCATCACTTATTTACGATCATGCCACCGCGTTTTCATAAAATGCACCAAATCGGACGGTATGCGTAGGTTTTCATAGTTTTCAGGTGGATAGTGGTTTTCCATTAAACCCACCCATATATATATATATATATATATATATATATAGATTTAGGTTCAAGTGAGTACCACCTCTAATGCAGCGCACCAGAAGGTACCACCCTTAAAAATAATTTTTTTGAAATTTTTTTTCATGAACATGTTCTAATTAACATTACACAGATCATATGTGAATTTCACGCAAATCCGAACACTCTAAGGGCATGAAAACACACATCACATAAATGTATGTTCACATGTCTTCAAAATTATGTAAGTGTGTGTTCACATCATTTTTTAGGAGCTAGGAGATGTGAATGTATGTGAAATTTACATACGATCTTCATAATGTTGATTAAAACATGTTTATGAAAAAAAAAATTTTAAAAAGTTTTTTTAAAGGTGGTACCTTCTGGTACGCTGCATTTGATTGGTACTCTCTCGAACCATATCCTATATATATATATATATATATATATATATATATATATATATATATATATATATATATATATATATAGAGAGAGAGAGAGAGAGAGAGAGAGAGAGAGGAAAGAATTTTGGTGAAAGGATTTTGCGGGTTTACCAAGAATCGTGTCTTGAGCCGTGTGCAAAAGAGCACACGGTTGACTCTTCTTCTATTTAGTAACCATTTATATTTTATATAAAAAATGTCAATTGAATCTTATTTTAAACGTACTCCACCTTAACTTCGTTTAAGATTTGTATTAAAAAGCCGGAAGATTTTATCAACCAATAAAAAAACAATGAGTTTACTTGGGACATTTCAAGCAAGTGCAAGCTCGACCACACATTGTCCCCGATTTTACAGGGCTTCACATTTGTAAAAGTATTAATTGGTTTAAAGTCTTAAGTTTTTTTTTGGCATATACATGTGATCGAATATTTTAATAAATAAAATTTATTTAGAGAGTAAGTATCATATATCCATTTGAAGTTCGTTTCATTTTTTCTGTGGAACGAAGAATCTCATTTGATTTACCATAGTTTTTAAAACAATATGAATGACTTTACTTTAGAGCTTAATTGTGGCTAACGGTATCAAAACATTAACTTTGATTACAGGTCTGGAGTTCGAGTCCAATTACTAATAATATGAGTATATTTAGTAGTAGGATATGTTTTATGTGTCGGCTTTTTTGTTTGTTGATGTAAGTGTCGGTGTAACTGTTTTCTCCTATTGGATTCCTCTCGAATTCTTCATTTGTAATCTTTAGGTGTTAGTTAACGAAAGTTTGCCTTTCCAAATATAAAAAAACAATTTAAAGATTCTGTGTTTTCTGTCGTTAAAAAAATGACTTACTTTGAGTATTAATATTTTATTAATCATTAGTCTGTATTCTATTTAATATACTATATATATATATATATATATATATATATATATATATATATATATATATATATATATATATATATAGACACACACGATGGAACGAAGAGAAAAAAAACATATGACATATCCCCATCTTGACCATCAAAATTAAGTCAGCTTTTAATATCAATCGTTAAAATGTTATGAATGTTATGGGTAGGGGTGTCAACGGTTCGGTTCGGTTCGGTTAGTAGTTAACATGTGAACCATGTTTTCGGTTTCGGTTACCCATTAGAAGCCGGTTACCCGCGGTTCGGTCCACGGTTACCCATTATATGCTTAAAATGAAATAAAATTATAGAATTATATCTTATTTAAGAACAAATTCTTTTTAAGTTCAAAGTTATAGTAAACTGTTTGATTATAAATCTTTAAAGTTACACTAAATTTATATAATAAAACAATTAAAATAAAAAATCATTTGAAAATCTAGTATTTAATGAATTAGAATGTTTAAATGAGATTATAAATAGATGCTACTAACTTATATATATATATAATCAGTTCGGTTCGGTTAACCACGGTTTTCTAAAAATGAAAACCTAAACCGCTCGTGATGTTTCGGTTTCGGATCAAGCGGTTTAAGCGGTTCGGCTCGGTTTCTCGGTTTTCCAGTTTTGTTTGAACACCCCTAGTTATGGGTGACCCTAAGATTGGGGTTCGACTTCTATTGTAGACAAAAATTATAGTTTTAAAAGTAGATTTAGATGGGTGTATTGTTTAGGGATGAGAAAAGAACTCATTTTACACGAATCGAACTGGAACCGAACCATTTTATTTCGGATCAGTTCTAGGTTCCAATAATCCATTTTTCGGTTGCACCATGTTTGGTTCGGTCCAGTCCGTTTTCTATTTTTCTTTGTCAAAGTCGGAAAACAATGGAACTGGACCAGACCGTTACATTTACAGGAAGTTCTCGGTCATTAAATTTGGAGATTTTAAGAGCTTTCGGGTTCGGACCGGTTCCGGAACCGAGCACATTCCTAGCATTGTTGAATAGCTAATTTGAACGTTTTTTTAAATAACTAAATATTTGAATATTTCATTATTTCAAACGTACTCTGTGCCTAAGCCGACTACTCTCAAGTTTCCAGTTGGCCAGCCGACTACCACCTAATGATTTCTACAACAATGCATTTAAACCAAAATTCTATCACTTAATTGGATAATTAAACTATATATAGTTATCCATAAATTAAATGGATACCCTTTTAAATATTAAATGTAGCATCCGTCTTTTGGACCTGGTACGTGTAATTATTTTAGTGGATAATTATTCTAACTATATCGGGTTGGTCCAGTTGTATCCTGTTTCGTGGATTGATACGTGTCGGGATTGGAATTGCGTGTCACCGGATTATAATTTTAGTATATTAATTATATATTCAGGATCACGGGATTAAATAGAATAAATAGGTATAAATAGTGAAAAAGTGATATCGGGTTCGGGTTAATGGGTTTGGGGCTGGCTAAATAAGAGACGTACATATATGCTTTCCCCTTTCTCCCTTCTTCACTTTGAAAGAAGCCCTAAAGTGTAATGTGTGTATTTGTGAGAGCTCTAGCAGCAAGAAGCAACACCTAGTGCAAAATTTGGTTGCAAGAAGCTTAACTTCATCTTCACCATCTTCTTTGTGTGTGTTCTTGAGCTCCAAGGAGGTAAGAATCCTTGCCCTTTCTTGTGAAAATTGAGTTATGTGATGCTCAAATTGTGGAGATAGTTGTTAAACTGTTATAGTAAGGTTATGTACTGATTTTGGGGTGAGTTTGAGGCTGGAATTAAGGTTATGGGAGTTGTTTACTCCTGGGCAGAGCTGAAGATCGCATGACAGGGATGGCTGCAGGTGCTTGGTTGCGGCGCGACTAGAGCTGGGGCCGTGCGACCAGCGCTTGAGCCGGATTTTTGCTCGGGCGTTTGGGTTGGTTTGGGGTCTCGTTGGGGTTGCTTTCGAGTCGGGCTTGTTTGGGTTTCAGGATTTGTTTGGGATTGGTCGTCGAGTCCGGTTCGAATAAAGTGTCGTATGGGGTCCAAGTCGGTTACAGGTTTATTGTGATATTGTTATATGCGTGGGTCGGGGTTGTGATTAACAGCTGGCCTCCATGTGTTTACAGGGACGAGCAGACAGCGGACCGAGTTTGATCGGGAGTTCAGAGTTCGGGAACCAGTCAGGTGAGTATTCGAGTTCCTTTCTAAATGCGCGTCGTCTTTTATGATTTTAGTTGTGTTGCTATCATTGTGCATGGTATATATCTATGTGTGTGTGTGTGTGTGTGAGACAGGGACGTGAACCTCAGGTATGTTTCTATCCTTTTATGTGCTATTTATGATATATGAGATCTATTCCAGGGGTCCGTAATGAGTTCCATACGGACAGTGAGTCGCGATAAGGGGTTGCGCGGGTTGACTGTCCCTAACAGTTCTTGGGGCATATATATACGGCAAGGCCTGTAGCCGGGTCGCTCCTGTGCTACAGAGTATTTGCTAGTCACTGCTGTGTGCGGTGGGTTAGCCGGGGAAGGGTCCCCACAGGGATAGTGCTAGTGCTCAGATCTCATAATTGTGTTACTATACGAGATGCGTGTTGGGCAACAGGGACAGGGATAAGGACAGGGACTCTGTGTGCTATGTGCTATGTGTTTATGTGCTGTGTCTAACCCTCGCGTGCTCACGTACTTTATAGCTCACGTCTTCGAGTCTAACATGTTCAGGGAATCAGAAGGGGTCTCAGCAGCAGCAGCCGCCGAGATAGATCCGGGGTTGACTTGAAGACTTTGATATTTGTTTTTGTATAACGTTAGAACTGCATGTGATAGTGGTTTTGGGATATTGTATTAGTATGTAATCTGATGATCAGAGATGTTATGTTAGTTTGATCTGGGATTGCGAATGTACAGAATTGCGTTTAGTTTTGTGTATAAAGTTTTAAATTATCCATGATCTGCATTATTCTATGACATGTATATCATAGATTGTCTGTGATATTGCCACTTACGATATTGTGTTGACGTGACATTTCTGGGATCAGGAAGGGTGTTACATTAAATAAATATAAAACAAATTATCCACAATTTGATCATAACTATCTATAATATTATAAATTTTTTATCCAAATAAATAAATAATGCAAATATTGTTGTAATTAAGTTATCCAAAAAATAATACAAATGTAGCATATTGTGTTCACTATATTTATTTGACATCTTATACAAAATATGTTGAGTATCACGTTGTCATGTTACACTTAAATGATCGTCCCTATTATACTCCTAAAAATCTGGTTATGCATAAAAATATGATATATCAAAATAATTTTTATTTTATGATGTTTATAAAAAGGGTTTATTATGAAAAAAACCAACAAGTTTTCACGTTTTTTGCGTTTTCGTCCCTCCATGTTATTTTGGTCCATAAAAAACCTCAAGTTATTCTTTTCTTATTGGTTTAGTGAAATTTGGACATTAGACCCCGGTTTTTCAAGTTTTTAAAACCCGGTTCACAAATTATAACCGGGGTCTAATGTCCAAAATTTCACTAAACCAATAAGAAAAGAATAACGTGAGGTCTTTTATGGAAAAAAATAACATGGAGGGACGAAAACGCAAAAAACGTGAAAACATGTTGGTTTTTTTCATAATAAATCTTTATAAAAAAAACATATATGTTATCTCTTTTATAGACATACGTTGTATTTGATTTATTCTCTAATAAAATTTGAACAAAAGAATGGATTATGAACTTATTTGAATGTGTTTCGATTTTCATAAATTTAGTTTCTTTAAAATAATAATAAGTTAAAGATAAATAGCGTTTTAATTTGATTTGTCACTTTATTGAAAAAAATTTAAAAGTTGCTGCTATTATCGGTAAAAATTTAAAATGTTGCTATTATTGGTATAACGATAAAGTTGTTGCTATGAATTGATGGTAATTTGTTATAGCATATTTCTATGTCAAAACTTGTTATAATCGGTAAACAATATAAAAGTTGTTATTAATGATAAAAAATAAATAATGTGACTATAAACACTATAACTACAAAAAGTGTTGCTACTTTTTACATATAACCATTATCATTATCATTTCTAACAATTTGTAATAGAATTTAGTTTTTAATGCTTCACAACTCACGTTTCTGGCTAACGCCAAACATCATTCGAATTTCAATTCTTGAGCCAAACATACCTTTGAAGTTTTAGGAAACTTGTTAACATAATTTAAAATCCCTAGCCACTTCTCTTTCCAAAACACCATATGATCCCGTAAAGTTGATTTATATCTTCTTTAAATCTTTTCCCACATGAACAATATATATCTTCATAAACAAAACGTTTGCTCTACTAACAAATATATTTATTGACTATTGATTATGACATCATCAACGTTTTTATATAATACCCGAACAATCATGATATAATCATTAATCATTAATATTCCTTAATTAATATAAGTATGATTTCATATTTTCAAGAGGATGGTTGATAATTTATTGGTAATTATTATAAGTGTTATTATCACTACAACATTTTAATGACACACGAAAAGTGTCATTAAAAGTCAAAAATGTATAACTACAGGTGTCAAAATCTTTTACCTACACGACAAAAAGAGTAGGTAAAAGTGGAGTGGGTATAGATATATAGTGACTAAAAATGTATGTGGGTATAGCCCTCAAGTATTTTTGTGTCACTACTTTAAAAAAAGTGTGGGTAAAAGATTGCTCAATACCTACCATTTTTCATAAGTGACACTAAAAAGTAAGATATAGTGACACATTTTTTTCTGTCATTAAATGACATTTTTCTTGTAGTGTGTTATTGATATTAACTAGTTTATAACCCACGTATTACGTGGATATTTTTAATTAAATTTATTTATATAAAATGTATATGAGTAAAAATAAAAACAAACAAAAATAATAATTGTGTTTATTTTTTATTATTTATAGATTAAAAAATAGTGTATATTTATCTTTTTTAAAAATATTAAATTGTATTTATCTTTTATTTTTTATAAGTTGTAATTATCTTTTTGGTGAACGTAGAGGTGACACGTGACAATTGATGCTTTCCTTTATTATACATAATAATAATAATTTCCACAACTAATTCAAATTTTTTACAGTTGGATCTAATTATGATTATTATGGATAATAATGATAGATATTTATTTTAGGTAAACATTAATTTTAAATGTTACAAAATCTAATTTATTACTAATTAATTAATGAAAAAAAGTCAAAATTTAATGCAATTAAGTTAAGGTGTTAAATTTGAAAAATAAGATTTTCTTGTATTGTAGAAGTGACATATGACATGAATTGTTTTGTTTTATTATAATATATATGTTAATCAACCCATGTATTACATGGATTGATTTAGAAAATACATATTTTTTATATTTTAATAAATTATTATAAAATTTATATATAATTAAAATTAAAAAAATTGAAAGCTAGTTAAATTAAAGATAAAAAAAATACTTAGTTGTTTGATATTAAATAAAAAAATATTATTATATTGTATTATTAAATACAGATAATATGTGTTTGCAAAAAATGTTTCTTTTAATTTTATTAACTTCAAATATGAAATATCAATGTAAGAAACAAAAAACTTCAATTATGTGAATGTATATATATTTTGAAAATGATAAAATATAAAAATGGAATATTTGAAAATCAACAATAAAAATTTATCATATTCACAATTGAAGTTTTATCAATTAAATTATAAATCTTGTTAGCAAAATAATTAACAAAAAATTTTAACTTTATTTACTACACTTCTACATTTAAATCCAAATTTTTACATTTGAATTTAACTATGATCATTAAGGATAATAATGACACATATTTATTTTTGGTAAATATTAATTTAATATTAATTCATTAATGAAAAAGTTAAAATCAAAATTTAATGTAATTAAGTTAAGGTTGTAAATTTGGAAAATGAATTAAAAAATGGCATAGGTATAATTATTGATTTTAAGTATAAGAGACATTTCATAAATAATTATGAGTTGTCATTAATCTGGACTATTGATTTCTTTCCATCCAATGGTCCGAAAACTTCAAGTGGTTTTCTTATTTTATATAGTATAGATTACAAAACGGTTTTCGTAATTAAAATATGATTAATTAGGTGTTTCAATTCATTTTTTCCTATAAAAGAATAGGATATTCAACACATCTTTTTTACACTTGAAAATATACTTGAATATTTTGAAACACTTTGCACTTTAAACGGCGAGACGTTGCTGCTTCCAAGAACAAAGAACATGTCAAATTTCACGTGATTTTTTCGGGCAAGTAGGTTACCTCCGGCAGTACACACTGTTTTGGCTGTTGTACCCTGGAAAACAGACTTTGAATCTGTTTTAAGGGAATCATGTCAAACACGAGACTCGACCTTTATTTTTCCGTATTGTAATTTAGTGTAACACCCCAATAATTTAAAAAGGTAATTAACTTTGTGAATCAATTATAAGTGTGAACTTAAGTACAATATTATGAGTTAATTACCAAATGTTAGTAATGATCACTATTATTGAGACTTGAATGATTAAAGAAAACTAAAATGTAGGGTTGTACTGAAATGACAAAAATAGGTAATGTACTTTGTCATTTAAATAATGATTAGTATGACATAAGAATCGATTAATGTGGTGTTTAAATATATTTAGTGTGACACCCTTGCCACATTAACCACCATTTACCATTCACCCAGGATTAGTCACCATCAAACAGATATATAATGATCTAATAACTTAATTAAAGTGCGGAAGCATAAAGTACATAAATTAAAATAATACAAGTTTGCCATACACCCTACGGTGCTACATAGGTTACACGTCTAAGTCTACAAACTCAAAAGTATTACATCATCCCCAAATTTAATTCAACAGTAGTTCCATAAACCATATACCAAAATAGACAATAGAAATCTTCAAATACTTCAACACGCGTCCTAGCTAGATGATCACGCAGCGGATTTCCCTTTTCCTGTAAAAATGTAACAACTGAAGGGGTAAGCTAAAGCTTAGTGAATACCATATGATTTTACACATTCTACAAATCATTATGATGCCACCCAGAGTAACCGCGGTAACACATACCGTATACTCCACACGTACCCAAGGTACGCAAACCCGAGCCGCAGCTCCTTCGAGCTGACACTCGGCATAAGAAAACCAACCATCTGAGGCAGACATTACATCGGGGATGACTTACTGTCTATCCTGACCACAGAGGTGTCAAACTCTTGGTCATATAGCACAGTAACATCAGAGTACAGATGCGACCACGCAGGTCCATCGAAAGGATGCACAACAAATGAACGGACATGCAACAAGTATGAATGTGCATCAACATATACGCATGTTAGTAGAGTGCCAAACGAATATGAAACAACATGCCTCAGCAGGCAATGCAAACATAATGCAGATGCAGCAATGTTAAAATCAAAGGTACTCACAGTGGGTGCGTTATTAATCTTTAAGCAATATTATTTCTCCTCGGGATTTCAACCGGATCCACAAAGTATCCCACTGTGGGTTAAACAACACCACAAGGGACCTGTTTCATTTCCATAAGGTAAACACATCATTATTACATGCTCCTTAACAATTTGACATCAACTTATATAAACGGAAGTGTTACAACATTCGGAAACGTCATCCGAAACTCATATTATAAACCGTTATTCAAGGTGTTATTTTTCCCAATTAACTCTCCATTATATGCCTATTACAATACCAAAAATATCCAAAAGTATGATTAATTGTTCATCAATTCGGGTCCTTTTAAACCCATCCGAATTACCCAAGAAATACAAAGAACTCGCCGAGTTCCTATCCGAATTTCGGACCCTTCACTGAATTTCGGACACATACGGATTGGGTTGACCCATCCGAGTTCGGGTTGACCCATCTGAATTCGGACCCCTCCGAGTTCGGTTCTTAATTTGATTTCGGTAATTTCGGGTCCCAACCGAATTCGGATCCAACACTTATGAATTTTTTGAAGATTTATTCAAAATGTTCTTGAGAACTCGCCGAGTTCCCCCTGAACTCGCCGAGTACACATGCAGGTTTGCAGGTCGCAACTTACGGATTTTTAGTAAAAATTTCCAAAACTTAAATCTAACAACATGCAATCCATACATTCGATTTATTACTATATATTGAGTGTTTTTACATCATATTCCATAACATTATCATCCAATTTCGTCCAGATTGGACCAAAAATGAGCAAAAACTCCAAAAACTCAAAACTTAATAAAAACTCAGATTTCTAACCTTTTTGGATGATTCAAACAACGATTCTTGTTTCTGAACCTTCAATGATGTTCCAGAAATGATTTCCACTGATTTAACATACATGCATCAACAATTTTTCAGATTCAAAATCCGAATTTTGAATTTTAAAACTTCCAAATAAACCCCAAATTGAGATATAATGTTTCTTACCTTAATTCCTTTGATTTCTTGTTAATATTCAGATCAAATCCATGAATTCCCTTCCAAATTTGCGAATTTCAGCAGATTTTTAGTGAGAAGTTTGAGAGATGGAGAGCTTTTGAGGTTCAAATGGTGAAATGATCAAAATAAAAGACCAAAGGTCTTTTATTCCTCAAATTTAGACTATTAACACATTTAGCCCCTTAACTTATCTGTTCCCACTAAATACTGATTTTGTCTTAGTTTTATCCTTACTAACAATTATAAATCATAATACTCAATAATAATAATTTCAAAATTCCAAAGCTTCATAATTTCTCAAAATAGCAACCAACTTTCATAATCCAAATACATAATCATTTTCGTAACAACTTAATCATACAAAAATTCATATAATTATCCAATTACAATAAATTAAATCCGAGGATGTTACATTTAGTATAATTATGTCCAAATACTAAATTGGGTATTGAATTGTTAAATAAACGCAAGTTTTGGCATATTAGTTTGTATTTTGTTGAAATGGAATTGGAAGAATTGGTTAGGGGGTTAAATGTGTATGGGGCATTGTAGAGGGGGCAAAATGGCCAAAAGGCCAAACTTGCACTCCCTCCCCTTTAATTTGGTCGACCAACACACACACACAATTCTTTTTTTGACATATTGAGAGAAAGAAGAAGGAGAAAACCTAGGGTTTTGATGGGTTGATAAAGGATTAAAGATTCAAGGCTAGAAACCATCATTTTGGTGCCATCTTTGAAGGTATAACTCATCCCCTCCATTCTCTTCTCCATTTTCATGGTGTTCTTCATCTGGGAAGAACAAAACCCTAAGTGGGTTTTTGTGATAGAGTTAGTAAATGACTCCAATATCATAATTATGGTAATGTTTATGGTTTATAAAAGTATTTGGGTCATAAATATGTGATTTATTGGGTGGATTGGGTGAGTATGGTGGAAACCCAAATTGAAGCTTTGTTTGAGCTCCAATGGTGGATGAAAATGGGTTTATGTGTTCTTGTGCATTCCATATGATAAATTATCAGTCAAATGTGTTATTTATGGCCATGGAGTTGAATGGAAATTAGTACGAACTCATTTGGAGTTTTGAAGTCTCAATTGTGTATTGGCCAATTAAGAACTCGGTTTGAGTTCATATGAATTCCATGGAATCATGGAATGAGAGTTTATGGTGCCAATAGGTTTAGAAAGTGTCTATATATATTATTAAAGTTTTTTCATATGTTGGGTAACGCAAAACGCGTGTAAAAACTCAATTTGGCGTTTTAGACCCAAACCGCACACCAAGTGTTCGGTGAAATGCCACAATGTGTTCCAAATCATTTTGGGGTTGGATGTTAATGTTTATATGTAAGTTGATTGTCTAAACATAGCCCAAGTATGTTTATAATGCTATGGGATTGGTTAGAATTGATTATGAGCTCAATTGGAGCTCGGTGTTGTCGATTGGAGCTTTTGGTCGTTTTCGGACTCGTTTGGAGTCCGTATGAGCTCCATGGAATCATGAATTGTTATGAAATGAATCTATTATGTTTAGAGAGGTTTAAATGACCTTAATATATTGATTATATGGTTGGTAAAGTCTATTTCCGTGGTTAGAAGCATTTATGGGAGTTTTGGAGGGTTTTGGTGCATTTTTGGGCATTTAAGGTGCAGTCTGTGGGTGGACAGCCTCTTGGTCGCGCCTCTACCCCATCTGGGTTGCGCCATGACCAGCTTTCTGTCCCCGAAATTCGTTTTCCATGGTTAGGGGTCGATGCTCGGGTCTTATGCGTCCAATGCGCTTCTAAATTAAGTGTTTAAAGGGTTTGAAGGCCTTAAATCAATTCCGGAACTCCTAGGGCCTCTATTGGACTTAGTACTTTCGGTTTGATGTCCCAACACCTTTAAGACTATCTTAGGGTCTTATATTGTGTTCGGGAGCTTATGTGTGCGCCTTATGAATGCTTATAGGCGAATCGAATCGGAAGAGGCTTGGTCACAACTCTTAGCCATTCTCGGGGCTATTGTGGCGTGGTTGGAAGACTTTGAAATCTTAATAACCAATCACTGTGAGTTCTAGCATTATATTTTCATAAAGTCATATATGATGTACTTGTTGCTTTATGATTGATCATTCGTTGTTGATTCATACTATGGCATTATACGATTGTTCCTTATTCATCCATTTCATCAATGCATGACATATTCGTATACTCGAGGCATCTTGGACCTCATTTGTTGATTATACCTTTCGTTTGGACTCACCTGGATATCCATGGATTATTCCTGGCCCCTTTGGATGTCGGATGCCGATGTACTTGCACTGTCGGAAGTCCCGTACTTGCTAGGGACAGTCCCGTACTACGCTAGAGGCATCACCACACCCGTACTTGCTAGGGAACCCCGAATTGTGAAGGGGCGTGTGGTATTTGATCACTCATCTTGTGCATTTGACTTATGCCGTTTGGAGTCATTATGGTGATCATCATTGCATCTATATACCTTGTGTTATATTTAATCTAGTAACTCACCAACTTTATGTTGACCCGTTAGTTGTTAACCTTTTCAGGCACTGACAAGGGTAAGGGCCTGGCCGGTCCGTCTCACTGATTTCGGTTGGAGCTAGTTTAGAGCTCCCCGTCTTTTGGTATAGCTTTTGGATAGCTCGGGTTTGGGAATAGTGGACTCCTTTTTGGCCTTACATGTGAATGAATGTAATCGATTTGATATGTAGCATGTAATTGATATTAGATACTAACCCGACATACTTTGATCCATGAATTATCACACTTTGCACATTATGGGTAGCAATGTGGGTTGATTCATGTCGATAACTCTGATTAATGAAAAATTTAAATTTGACGCAAATTCCGCAAAGTATTGATATATGAATTATTGTTAATTGTGTGTGAAATACCCTATTTAGTTGTGAGGGTGTTTCATTTAGTATTCCGTATTATTATTTCTTTTACTTGTAATTTTAATTCCTGTATTCTGATTATTTTCGTGTATTGAAAGTTCATTTCTGAATTGTAATTCGTAATACATTTCTTATATTTTATAATTGGTATCGGGCACTCTATTCCTACAATCTTAAAACAGATTTTACAACCACGATACCAGTTATAAAATTAGGAATTTTAAAGAAATTATTTCTTCGATTCAAACAAATTTTGTTTCGAAGCAAAATTTCTATTACATTATTGTTTCGATTCAAACGAGTTTTGTCTCGAAGCAATTGTGTTTCCATTTCATTTAATTATTTCTGTTTCGTTACAAACGAGTTTTGGTTTCGAAACGGATTTAATTTTTGCAACAACCTTGATTAAGTGTTTAATTTGAACGGAAATTCGATTATTCACTTTTGGTTTCTTAAGCATTGAACGGATGATTCAATTTCAACTTTTGATAAAAATTTGTTATTATTCTCGTTCGGGTTATAAGTGTTTGAATGAACGGTTGATTCATCCTTCACTTTGGTGTTATCACTTTGGTGTTAAATTGAACGGCAGATTCAATTTTCAATTTTAGTGATAAAATTGGTTATAACAAAAAGGATTTAATTTTGTTATAAAGTGATTAAATTGAACTGTTTATTCAAGTTTTGTCAATTGAAGTATTTGACATTGTTTATAATAAAAGATTTAAATTTGTTATATAGTGATTAAATTGAACGGGTGATTCAAGTTTGATCAATTAAAGTATTTGACGTTGTTTATAATAAAAGTGTAATTTTATTTTAAAGTGGGAAAATTTTCTTTATTGAAAATTTATAAAGTATTTGTTGAAAAGAAGATTAACAACTACTTGTGCCGTTATAATTATTTTCTTTGGCGTTAAAGAAAAAATGGAATTGTTAGATGGAGTTGTGTCACGGCCGATGACTTCAGCTATGACATCTATTGCTAAACCATCGGTTAAGGAGGATATGGTTGATTTGATTGGAGTTCAAAATGCGAATAATTTTGTCAATCATATTGAGAAATCAGAATTGCTTTCTGATTTAGATCTTGAACCATGCGTGGTTCTTGAAGGCAACGGTGAAGTTGCAAGTGTGATGAATGTGAATATCATCGCAATGGTTTCAGATGTAGAATTGGTAAAATCTGAACCGAATGAATGGTGGATTGACACTGGTTCTACCCGACATGTGTGTTCGGAGAAAAGTTTGTTTACTACTTTGAAAGTAGTTAATGGGAAAAAAAATATTCATGGGAAACTTTGATACAGTTAATGTTAAAGGTGAAGGCGATGTGATCTTGAAGATGACAGTCGGGAAAGATCTTAAGTTGACAAATATTTTGTTTGTACCGGAAATTCGAAAGAATGTGGTTTCCGGATGGCTATTAAACAAGTTTGGATTTAAAATGGTTTTTGAATCTAATAAATTTGTTTTGACCAAGAATGGTCATTTTGTTGGAGAAGGTTTTGCTTTGAATGGAATGTTCAAAATAAATTTGATGAAATTGAAAAGCAATTTTAATAAAACGACTACAAATTCGGTTTATTTGACAAAGTCTTCTAACGTATGGCATGGTCGTCTTGGACATGTCAATTTTAATTCTTTACATTGTCTAATTAAGTTAAATTGCATTCCATCTTTTCATATTAATTCAAATTATAAATGTCAAACTTGTGTTGACGCCAAACTTACAAGATCGTCTTTTCAATCGGTTGAAAGAATAACCGAACCACTTGATATGATTCACACTGATGTGTGTGATTTAAAATTCTTTCCTACGAGAGGTGGTAATAAGTACTTCATCACGTTTATTGATGATTGTACTAGATATTGCTATGTTTACTTGATGAAAAGTAAAGATGAAGCAATCGATAAATTTGTTTTATACAAACAAGAGGTTGAGAACCAACTCAACAAAAAGATTAAGGTTGTAAGAAGTGATCGAGGTGGTGAATATGTGTCACCTTTCGCGGATTTATGTGCTCAACATAGAATCTGACACGAATTCACCGCTTCTTACTCACCTCAACAAAATAGAATTGCGGAAAGAAAGAACCAAACATTGAAAGAAATGGTGAATGTCAGGTTAATTAGTTCGGGAATGAGCCAACAAATGTAGGGGGAAGCTATCCTCTCGGCTACTTATCTTTAAAAATAAGATACCCCGCAAGAAATTGGATAAAACACCGTATGAACTTTGGATGGGAAGAGAGTCATCCTATAAGTACTTACGAGTGTGGGGGTGCCTAGCAAATGTTGTTGTACCGGCACCTAAGGCTCAAAAGATAGGACCTAAAACGGTTGATTGCATATTTATTGGTTATGCACATCATAAAAGTGCCTATCGGTTTCTTGTGTATGAGTCTAAAAATCCAGAAATTCACAAGAATACCATCATGGAATCAAGGAATGCATCCTTCTTTGAGAATATATTTCCTTGTATACAAAAGGATCGTGTTAGTTCGTCTAAATCGATTGACGAAAATGTCCAAGATGAGACATTAGGACAACCTGAAAGAGAAGAGGTTGAGCCTAGAAGAAGTAAAAGGAAAACGGTTGGAAAATCATATGGAGATGATTTTGTCACTCACATGGTTTAAAGTGAACCCAAAACTTACCGAGAGGCAGTAACTTCTTCTGAAGGACCTCAATGGAAAGAAGCCATCAAGAGTGAAATTGAGTCAATCTTACAAAATCATACTTAGGAACTAGTGGACCTTCCTGAAGGTTGTAAACCACTAGGTTACCGATGGCTTTTTAAGAGGAAAATGAAACCTGATGGTTCCATTGATAAATATAAAGCACGTCTGGTAATCAAATGTTACAAACAAAAGGAGGGTGTTGATTACTTTGATACATATTCGCTGGTGACGCGAATAACATCCATTAGATTGGTGCTTGCTATTGCCACAATAAGAAATCTAGAAGTGCACCAATGGATGTGAAGACGACTTTTCTAAACGTTGATTTAGAAGAGGAGATCTACATGGAGCAACCCGATGGTTTTAGTGCTCCTGGATGTGGAAAGAAAGTTTGTAGGTTTGTTAAGTCATTATATGGCTTAAAGCAAGCTCCCAAACAATGGCATCAAAAGTTTGACCACGTCATGCTAGAATGTGGATTCAAAATTAATGAGTGCGACAAGTGTGTGTACATGAAAGATACAAAACATGGATATGTCATTCTTTGTTTATACGTAGACGATATGCTTATCATTGGTAGTAACGAAAGAATGATTAATTCAACGAAAAAGATGTTGAAAACCAAATTTGACATGAAAGACATGGGTTTAGCGGAAGTGAATCTTGGTATTAAAATCACACGAACCCAAGATAGTCTTTTGTTAAGTCGAACTCATTATGTGGATAAAATTCTTGAGAAATTTAGTAATGGAGATTCTAGTACAGCTAGAACTCCAATTGACATTAATCAACATCTATCAAAAAATAGAGGTGAAAGCGTTAATCAACTAGAATACTCAAGAATTATAGGCAGTCTAATGTATCTAATGTCTTATACCAGACCGGACATAGCATATGTTGTAAGCAGGCTAAGTAGGTACACGAGTAATCCGAGTCGGATTCATTGGAAAAGTGTAATACGAGTACTTCGGTATTTGAGATATACTCGAGAGTACGGACTGCGTTATGAGAGATATCCAGTTGTGATAGAATGATACAGCGATGCGAATTGGATATATGATATAAAAGATTCTAGATTTACAAGTGGATACGTATTTACACTTGGTGGGGCTACCAATTCTTGGAAGTCTTCCAAACAAACAGTGATAGCTAGATCTACGATGGAATCTGAGTTCATCGCATTAGATAAATGGTGAAGAAGCCGAATGGTTACGTCAATTTATTGAAGACATACCAAAGTGGCTGAAACCCGTCGTTTCAGCCGTCACTGTACATTCTGATAGCCAATCTGCGATTAGTAGAGCGCATATCATAATGTATAATGGCAAGTCAAGGCATATTGAACGTCGGCATAATTCGATACGACAACTACTCTCAACAGGTGTTATTACTATTGACTATGTGAAGTCAAAGGATCACATTGCGAATCCGCTTACAAAAGGCTTAAAACAGAGAGTTAGTTTTGAAGTCATCAAAAGGAATGAGACTAAAGCCGATGAATGAATAAATTCATACGAATGAAAACATTATCTTGTTAACTGGAGATCCCAAGATCTTGGTTCAAAAAGGACAACATATTTGTATGAATAAAGTGTGGTCACTGTGGGGGGGTTGTGAAAAACTCCTACTCCATTCCTATATGATTTCTAGAAGAAGATCATTTTAGTGACAATGAGGTTAAGCATTTTATAATGATTCGGTCAAAATCATTTATGCTTGTAATGATTCAGGAGAAATCACCTATGTGAGAGAGAAGTGGGGTCGCTTCGAGTGGAATTGTAGGGGCACAATTCTTAGTAGCTCTCGCAGAACCAGGCTAGTGTTCCATGACCATAACGGACACAACTATGAGGAGTTAACCTTGTTAGGGAGATTCTTGTGTGACGTGTATTGTCGTCTTCACAAATGGCAGCTCAGTTCAAAGACATCGAGTTCTACTGACGGCTAGAAGGCTAAGTGCATTTCATAAGGGAATGTTCAAAGGTTTACACCTACCTATCTTATGCATGATTCCAACCATTGAAAATTCATTGGAATTTTATGTGTCTTCGATCAATCTCATACATGTGGGGGATGATTAGAATGTGTTTTCGATCGATCTCTCATTCATGTGGGGGATTGTTGGAAAAAAATGTAACTTTTTCAAAGGAAAAAGTGTATTTTCCATGTTATTGGACCAAATATAATTATATATAATTGTGAGATATATAATCAATATTTTATGGGTTTGTATTCTCCTTGAAGAGAGGATTCCAACGATATAAATAACGTCCAAAACGGAGCTAAGATGAATGAGATATCGATGCTCAAAGATTGGTGTTTGGAATGAATGAAACTCCTTCTAAGCGGGTGAATTGAGTCCCACATAAGAAGGGAGATGGAAACAAAAGTGGGTTTATAAGGAGGAGTGTTCAAAGCCATGATAAGATTGTTTGTGACTTTTCCCCACTGAACTTGTGTACAACAGTGAACACGAATGCAACTCTGAAAACCAGGGCTCGTACGAGGCAACTTTTTACTCCCAACACATCTTTTTTACACTTAAAAATATACTTGAATATTTTGAAACATTTTGCACTTTTAAACGGCGAGACGTTGCTGCTTCGAAAAACACGTCAAATTCACGTGATTTTTTCAGGCAAGTTGGTTACCTCCGGCAATACACACTGTTATGGCTGTTGTACCCTGGGAAATAGAATTCGATTCTGTTTTAAGGGAATCATGTCAAACACGAGACTCAGCCTTTATTTTTCCGTATTATTGTTTTTTTTACTTATAATTTTAATTTATGTATTCTGATTATTTTCGTGTATTGTAATTTCATTTCTGAATTATAATTCGTAATACATTTCTTATATTTTATAATTGGTATCGGGCACTCTATTCCTACAAAAATCTAATACAGAATCTATTTTAAAGTCAAATCAAATCGAATAAAATTCTAATAATCTAAGAACTTATTAATTATAATATAATAAAAATATAAAAGAATATAGAAAACTAATCACTATTTATATATATTTAAAAATATAGAAAATTATAATAAGTAATAATATAATTATTATATATTTTTACTAGTTTATCTACCCACATATTAGGTGGATAAATTTTTAATAAATAATTAGTAAAAAAATTATGTAAAACTAAAATTAAAACATATAAATATTAAATATTTATAAAAATACAATAATAGTATGGTTATTTGTTATGGTAATTATTTAACAGTATTTACCTTTTTAACAATTTTAAAATATTTTATTTTGAAATTTATATGTATTTAATAGTAATACATATATTTTTTATAGTCATTATTTCAGTTTTACATAAAACATAATATTTATATATATTTTTTTATAATAATAATTAAAATGTTTTAAAATATGAATTTATTAATATATATAATATTATGTTTACTTTTTAAATATTTGATATTGTTTATATAATCTTTATGATTTATACTCTTTATTAATATTATAATTTTTTTTCTTTACAAATGTAATCTGATTTAAATATATTATAATAATAAATAAAATGTTATGAAATATTATTTTTTTAAAAATTATATTTGATCTTTGTGATATATGTTCTTCATTAATATTATATCTTTTTTCCTTTTCAAATGTAATATTATTTATTTTAATATTTTATGTCAAATAGTGAATAGAGTTAATTATTTATTAATATCTATAAATATTAGAAATAATGAATTGTATATAAATTTTATTTTATCTTATTTTAAAAATAATAAAATGTATCTTTAAAATAATGAATTGTATTTATTTTTTATTTTATTTTTTTATTTTAAAAATAATAATATGTATTTATCTTTTTAATTGAAATGTGGTGATCACATGTGGTAATTGTGTTCTTATTTATTATATATATAGATAGATTATATGTCAAATAATGGATAGATTAATTATATATTAATTTTTATAGATATTAGAAGTAACAACTTGTGTTTATATTTTATTTTATTTTATTTAAAGATGATAAAATGTATTTGTCTTTGAAATAATGAATTATATTTATCTTTTATTTTATTATATTTTTAAAATAATACGTATTTATCTTTTTAGGTGAAATTAGTAATGCCAAAAAAATATTATAATTATTTCTCACAAATATTATTTATCTATGTTTTCTTAACAAGTTATGTGGTGTCTGTGCGTTGCGACGGATGTATGTATTTTTTATTAATAAAGTAAAAAATTGATGTAAAATCATATGAAATTAAATTATACTTTTAAAAAGTTTAAAAACTACAATAAACTATAAATTGTAATGAACTGAAAAAACAAACTTTAAATTTTGATGTACATTGATCTAAAACACTACAATTGTTGTGTTGTAAATGCAACTTATATATCTAAATAAAAAATAAATTAAGAAAAAAAATTTAATCTTATTTTATTATCAAATTTTAGTTACTTGGTGTTTTTATTACCAATTCATATATAGATATATGAAAATTTATATCTTTTTTCATATATCAAGTTTAGGTTTAATATATTTTTTAGTTGGGGTTTTTAAGTTTGATTTAATTAAAAAATAAATCAAGAGAATGGATATATAATACTTTGTTACTAATTACTATATGGATACTTTAAAAATTATTATTTTTTATCGTTCTTTCTTTAGTAAATTTTTATACTTTAGTTTAATAAAAAAAACAAATCAATAAATTACATATATTAATTTGGATTGCATTTTTGTTTGATTTTATTTTGAGTATATTAATATTTTCATGTTAGAAAAAAGTACAAAAGTTTCTATTTAAAATAGGTACACACTCACAATCATAGTTATAATAAATAAATTTATAAAAAAATGATGTAAGATGTAAATTATAGTGTTAAATTATAAGTATTCAATATTAAATTTCTCTTGTGACATACACCACCACATAGTATGATAATTTAAAAAAATATATATCATAAACATAATATATTTTTTATTAATTAGTATGAAATAAATTTAATGTTATAACAATTTAATACACATAATATTCTCATATGTAAGAAAAATATTATTAATTATATATGGATCACCCATGTTATATCATATGTAGAAAATTTTTTATTAAAATCATATTAATGATAAAACTAATTATTTAAATACTTGATAGAATAACTTAACTAATAAAACAAACTATTTATATATGATAATAGAAAATAGTTGATGGTGCATGTTAGAAACCTTCATTAAATTATAATAAAAGATGCATTTTAAAAAAAATCGCTTATGAATAATAATTTCGTTACTGAATAATGTATATATGTATAATAGCATCAACTTTCATATTTTTTCTACCATTTATAGCATCAATTCTACTTAGTTTTTGTTATAAATGATAAAAAAAAAGTATAAAAGTTGCTGCTATTAATAATAAAAAATATTATTAGTATAATAAATGATAAAAATAAAATTTTATTGCTATTTTTTATTAATTGGCTATAACTAAACTTGTTAAACATTATATTAAATGATATATAAAATAAACTTGATTTTTTTAACTGAATGAAAAAAACCAAAATAAGACATTGCTTTAAACTAAGAATTATGATTATTGTACTATAAAAACCAATAATTTTAATAAATATAAAAGAAGTTATCATATTTTTTAAATATATTTAAAAATGACATTTGAAAAAATTAATTTTAAATTAATGTAATAAAAAGTTACAATAATATCTAATATACACATAACCAATATAATATATAAATGCACACATAAGCAAAACTCAACATAGAATAATGTTTAATAAAAGTTTCTTCTAGTGCATGTTAGCATAATAAAAAATTAATATTTTTATTTTTTTTCATCTCTTGAACACATTAGCAAATCCCAATTAAGCTTAATATTTTATCATAGATGTGAGAGACACATCTTAGATAAACCCACTTATAAATAGTGTTTTGGCCAAGAAAATTTTTGCTTATTGTAGAATGGGGTAATATAAGCGAATAGTAATTGTTTTTTTTAAGTTTGTTATTACCAAATTTATACATCTATATATATTCCATATAATTTGAAATTTTAGTTTTGTGTAAAATATAATGTTTATACATATTTTATAAAAATAAAGAAAATGTTATGAAATAGATTTTATTAATATTTTAGTATGTTACTTTTTAAATATTTAATATTGTTTATGTAATATTTATGATTATGTTCTTTATTATTATTTTTTTCTTTTCAAATGCAATCTTATTTATTTTATTATTTTACGTCAAACAGTGGATAGAGTAATTATTTATTAATGTTTACATATTAGAAATAATGAATTGTATTTATCTTTTATCTTATTTTATTTTAAAAATAATAAAATGTATTTATCTTTGAAATAATGAATTGTATTTATCTTTTATTTTATTTTATTTTAAAAATAATTAACATGCACATATTTTTCTAAATGAAATGTAATGATGACGAGTGGCAATTTGTGTTCTCCTTTATTTTATATATATATATATATATATATATATATATATATATATATATATATATATATATATATATATATATATATATATATATATATATATATAGGGGTGGGTTCAATGGAAAACCATTATGCACGTGAAAACCATGGAAACCTACGCATACCGTCCTATTTGGTGCATTTCATGAAAAACGCGGTGACATGATCGTAAATAAGATGATGCATCACGCGGGAAATTTGATGCATCACGCGGGGAATTTGATACATTTGTAGTGGTGCAGTGTGGTTTTCACAAGTTTTCAGGTGTATTGTGGTTTTCCATGGAACCCCCTATATATATATATATATATATATATATATATATATATATATATATATATATATATATATATATATATATATATATATAGTCAGGTTCAAATAAGTACCTCTCGAAATCAAGTGCACCCGAAGGTACCAACCTTAAAAAACTATTTTTTAAATTTTTTTTCACATAACCATGTTTAATTTAATGTTATACACATGATATATTAATTTCACATAGATTCACATTTTCTGTGTCCTTAAAAATTATGTGAATGTTCAATGCATATATATGTGAATGGTCATTTCACACCATGTACATGGTGTGAATGACCATTCACACGATCTTTTTTTTTACCATTCACAAGATTTATGATGTTGTTTATTTTGATCAAAAGTCTTATAATGTTGTCTTATACATGTCTATTCAAAAAAAATGTGTGAATGATCATTCACATTAAGGTACGTTGGGTAGCTGGAATCTCATAGGTACGCTAATGAACCTGATTCTATATATATATATACACACACACACATATATATATATAGATTTGGGTTCAAATGAGTACCACTAGTTTTGCGGAGTACCGGAGGTACCTCGCTTAAAATTATTTTTTTTGAAATTTTTTTACATAAGCATGTTTCAATTAATAATATAAGACTACTTGCAAAAAATCACACATAAACACACACTATAACTATGTGAAACGTGCAAGTTCACATGAACTGCACTGTTGTGAACGTATATTCACAGCTAAACATGTTCACATGAATTTTTTCACGTTCACATGACTTTTAAAAGGCTACGAAGTGTGAATGCATGTATTTCATTTACAAATATGCTTATATTATTTGTATCTAAATGAATATGAAAAAAATTTTTTAAAAAAAAAACTTTTTTTCGGAGCATGTTCACATCTTAAACCCGTGTGTTCACAGGTACTCATGGTACTCTGCATTTTTTAGGTACTCACACGAACCATATTCTATATATATATATATATATATATATATATATATATATATATATATATATATATATATATAATCAGGTTCATCAGCGTACCTATGAGATTCCAGCGTACCCTAATATGAATGATCATTCACATATATATTTTTTTAATAAACATGTATAAGACAACATTATAAGACTTTTTTTCAAAAGTAGCAACATCATAAATCTTGTGAATGATAAAAAAAGATCATGTGAATGGTCATTCACACCATTCACATTGTGTGAAATGACCATTCACATGACATTGTGTGAAATGACCATTCACATGGATGACCATTCACATAAATATGCGTTGAGCATTCACATAAGTTTTAAGGACACAGAAAGTGTGAATGTATGTGAAATTCATATATCATGTGTATAACATTAATTTAAACATGGTTATGAGAAAAAAATTTTAAAAAAAGTTTTTTAAGGTTGGTACCTTCGGGTGCACTTGATTTCGAGAGGTACTTTTTTGAACCTGACTCTATATATATATATATATATATATATATATATATATATATATATATATATATATATATATATATATATATATATATATATATATATATATATATATATATATATATATATATATATATATATATAGGATTGGGTTCTTTTAAGAACCTTAAATAATGTGGGAACATAAGAACCAATTTCAGCCATTGGATAAATAAGATCAAGGGTGGATAATCAATGGCATTGTTGTAAATATTATAAAGTATGGTTGGGTCCACTAAGGGCAAATCGGTCATTTTTCCTCCTTCCTTTAATGCAACTTTTAAGAAAAGTTTCCAACTTGCTGTCCTTTAATTATACTATGCAATCATCAATGTGTTTGTCATTAATTTTTTCTTTTTCTTCCATTTTTTCCGGCAAGAAGAAGCTCTATTCCGTCGCCGGAAAACCATTTCGTTTTTTTTATTTCACCTGAATCCATGGAGTCGATCGACACATTTCAACAGACCCCGTGTAATATTTTTCCAAATGGTTTTGCAGTCGATGAGGAGGTCGACGATTGTTTTTCTCCTAATCCAGGTCATGTTTATATCTGATTCGAGTATTCGTTGCTTTATTTAACGTTTCTTCTACGTAGAATAGGTTGCATTCTACGTAGAATACCTTGCATTCTACGTAGAATACCTTGCATTCTATGTTGTCTGTAAATCTATATAGATTTTTGTATTCTATGTTGTTTGAATAGGTCTTCAATAAACATTTATAGATTTTGGATTTTTTAATCTGTATTCTTCTCAGATTTTATGTTATCTTATGATGTTCATATTTTGTATCAGTGTAAATCTATATAGATCTTCTCACATTTATAGTTTTTTACAAGTTGTTTGCAAATTTATATAGATCTTAGGTAAGTGTCACATATTCTATATAGAATACCCCAATTCTACGCAGAATGTTCACATATTCTTCATAGAATACCACTAATCTAAGTAGATTGTTTACATTCTACGTAGATAGTTCACATATTCTACATAAAATATTGTTATTCTATGTAACTAGAATTGTTATACATTTTTTTTACATCATAGTTTTGAATCCATTGTTTTAATGCAATTTGTAAAAGATTCCATCATGGGCACCATTGATTGTGATTGTCGAATGTTCGATCGGATTGTGTTGTTTTGTATCTCCGTCATAGAATGTTGTATATTCACCATAGAATATTATGTTGACTCCATAGAATATATTTTAATCTACATATAAACTTGTATATTATTCATAGAAAAAAAAGGATGAAGAGAAAAACTCTGGTGGTTTTTTTTTGGGAGAAAAAAAAAGGAAGAAGAGAAAAACGAGGAGAGAATTAATTGTGTGTGGAAAAACGTGCAGTTCCTTTTTCAATGTTATCCCCAATATACCCCTTACCCACCCATTTTACCAACAAAAAAAACTCCTAAAGCCTTCTTAATTTCAAAAATGTCATCTTACATCTAAGCCATTGATTTCATGAAATCAATGGATGAGATTAGTTCTTAGGTTCCCACATTATTTAAGGTTCTTAAAAGAACCCTCCCCCCCTATATATATATATATATATATATATATATATATATAGGGTTGGGTTCCGGTAAGAACCCTTGTTACCGTGAGAACGTGAGAACCACTCCAAAATGCACAAACTTGTACATCAAATGCACAAATTTTAAAATTAAAAGTTTTACTTAAAATCATTATTAGTCTTAAATATTAATAAATATCATAATTTAACACTAAAATTACATTTAAAACTTACATTCATTAAATTATAAACTAAATGCACAATTTTGAACATCAAATGCACCAATTCTCTTAAATGCACAATTCGTACATAAAATGGATAAATTTTAGCATGAGATGCGTAAATTTTTACATGAAATGCATAAATATATCGAAAACATTTAATTTTAGTATCAAATGCACAATTTTATACAGTGGATGCACAATTTTTAGAGTGGTTCTCACGTTCTCACGGTAATGAGGGGTTCTCATGTGAACCCAATCCTATATATATATATATATATATATATATATATATATATATATATATATATATATATATATATATATGTATAGTATAAAAAATAATGTTTTTATCTTTACATTTAAGTTTATTATATTTTATATAAGCAATGATATATTAAAATTATTATATATTAAAATTATCTGCGTAATACGCGGGTAATAAACTAGTTTTCAATAAACAGACAGATATGCACCTGATTACTTATTTATTCTATATATAACATATAACTGTTTTTTGTTTTATAACATTTAATATTATATTTTATATTTTATAAATATTCACATATGTCGTTAAGATTGCATTATTTTCATCTATATTCGGATAATATTTTATTCGTCCGAACTATTTTTAAAACGAAAAAATATTTATTGTTTGGTTATGATCCTGCTGCAACGCGCGGGTTAAACTAACTCGTTTCATAGTCATTTTCAAACGTAGTCACATAACCATACATGGATGTTACATGTAATCACTTTAAACTGATTGAAAAAACAATATAAATTGATCCGGTAACTAATTGTATAAGTTTCACTCTAGAATAAGTAAAGTAATATTTATAATTATGTATAAATAATAAAAAAAATATGTTCAAGTGACTCAAAATAAAGTCTATAACTAGCCAAAGCTTTAAGTAGGAGTGATTTCAGTTCAGGACATGTATAAATTTCTTTTTGAAGTATACAATTAGGACAAATGACCAAACTGATTATAAGATTTCGGGACTTGTATCATTTGTTTAGGTTAAAATCAAGAATTGAATACCGAATCGATGGTCCCGATACCCGAATTAGGCTAAAATCAAGAACTGAGTATCGAGCCTATAGTCCCATTTCAGTTTCGGAAAATATTGTTGTAAATCTCAACCTAACTCTAAGTTGTTATTCAACAAATTATATTTTCAATACATGTTTGAAAACAAATTGACAAGCTTGTGGACATCCTTCTTGTGCCATTGTAGTTACACAAAAAAAAAAAAAAAAAATTAAGTTTTCGCTAAGTTCTACTCATTTAATCATACTTCAGATATTTAGGTATTGTTGTTTGTTTGTACTTTGTAAGATGCTAATTATTTATAATCTGAAATCACTTCTAAAAAGTGGATTTAAAACCTGAAAATTAATATTGTTTATAAATATGAAATACCATATGATCTTTTATAATTTTGAATTAAACGAATAAAGATATTACAATAAATGACATATTAAATTTAATATAAAAAATAATAATGATAAAAATATTTTATATTAATATATCAAAAAGATAATATATTCTGCTTCTTAAAAATTTTAAAATTATATAAGGATTTATTATGAAAAAAAACTAACATGTTTTTTACGTTTTTGCGATTTAGTCTCTTCCGTGTATTTCTTACCAATAAAATCCTTAATTAATATATTTGTTTGTGATTTTTGGAATTTTTCTTTGTTTTTTCAAAAAAAGTCTTCAAGTTTGTGGACTTTTCGGAAAAAAATAGTGAAAACATGTTGGTTTTTTGTGGAAATAGTCAGGGTTGATTATGAAAAAAAAAAACAAAACATTTTCGAAAACTGGATTAAACACAATAACTTAAGAACTTATTTAAGAAAAAAATAACACGGAAAGACTAAATTGTAAAAAACATGAAAACATATTGAGTTTTTTTCATATTAAAAAAATCCCTTTAACTATCAGATTTAAGAGGATTAAAAAAAAAAAAAAAAAACTCTTTGCAGAAAACAATACGTTAGTAGACAAAGTTAATCTGATTCATAAATTTAGTCATATTACAATTAGTCAATGTTGTTTCATCAAAAAATCATGTTTTAGAAAATTTTAAAGTTTTAAATCAAGCTCTAATTACTCTATTATTAGTAAAAAAAAACTTTAAACACTACAATAACAAAACTCCTTTTTCTAACTATAAGAAACTTCAAAAAAAAAAGAAGAAGAAAATTAAGATAAGTACGCATGCACGTGCAATTTGAAACTTTTTTACGTAGGTCCACCACTGACACTAAATGGGACATGCATTAACCGTGTTTTCAGGGTAAGGTTCCTCACATATTTACACGCTCGTTTTTCACTTTGTCCTCGATCGAACTCTTCAAAATGAAATTACGAAAACATCGATTGCTCTCGAGAAAAAAAGTCTCAACCAAGAGAAAAAAAGTGTAAAGTAAAAACTGCATTAATACACAATAATTAAGCCTCTCTAGAGCTAATAAATTAGGATGGTCCTTACACTAAGTATTATTATGTAGTCTATATTCCAATCCTTTCCCTTTCACTCCTTTTGCTGTTTTTGGTAGTAAATAATGTTTACCACATTTTCTAAATTTATATTTACCCCTTAAGAATAGTACAAGTTTAGATTTTTTAAATTCAACCCAAAGTACTTTAAAAAGTTAATTATTTGGTCCCCATGTCTACAATTGTTATATTCATATGTTTCTAGCATATATGAGATTAATAATTATAATTAATGGACATACCTCGAGCTAATATTAATTGTTAATTGAATTAAATTTGGTAGAATTATTATTATACAAACATGGTGTCTTTAAGAACTCTATGTTGACAAGATAGATGTAAAATCTAATGGTTGTTTACACATTCTTATAGATACCTATTATTATAATAGGATATTTACGTTAAAAAAACTCATAAGTTGGTTTATTTTTACGATTAAAACTCCAATCATTTTTCATTTCATAAAATACCATCAACTTATTAAAATTTATCAAAATGATGTTTTTTTTAAAAAAAAATGCTTTGCAACTTGATTAACAGGTTGTAATATGTTGACCAATCATTTGTCTTCGACGAAGCTTCTCTCCAACGAACTCACTTGTCCGTATTTTATGATTCAAGTCCGTATTTCTTATTGATTTCTTTGTTCAAATCTGTGTTTTTTGTTGGGATTTATTTTTTCGACGAAATTCAAGTGGTCACTAGTGACTTGCCGACGACAACCTGTGACTTTCAGTCATTTCCAACTAGTATATCTCATTTACATGAGATTTTACCAGTTGGAGGTTTTTAGTTTAATAAAAATATGAGGTTTTGATCACAAAAATAATACAACTTAGGGATTTTTGTACAAAAATCCATATTATGATATATGTTGGACTTACAATATCATACTAAAATATTTACACATGTATGGATGTAAAATATTTCGGTTTTATATACTTCTATTTGATCGGTTTATTTGGTTGCTTATGACATTAAACCATGACGAATAATGATAGTTTAGTCCGTACATTTATGGGTATTTATTTCTTACTCAGATCATATTCTATAATGATTTTGTCATCCATGACATTCAATCGAAAATTTTCGTTTTTTACAATTCTTGCTCTTATGTCTTATACGTGTGTCATTGTAATAAAGATTAGTGTTAAAGTCATTTTTAACCATCTGATTTCAATTTTGTCTCATTTAGCTATTGAATTATTATTATTTTTACACATTTAGCCATTAAACTTTAGTTTAGTGTTCTATTTTAAAAAATAATTAAAAGTAACAACTAAAAGTGTAAGTGGCCAATGATTTTCAATGGTTGCAAGTACAAAAATAGTGTAGACAAAAGAAACTTTAGTGGCTAAATGTGTAAAAAAATATTAAGTGGTTAAACATGACAAATCTAAAAGTTGATTGGTTAAAAATGAACTTTAACCCACCTGCAAATCGAAAACACATATATAGTAAGTAAAAAATATGTAAAAATATGTGAAAAGTGTGATTAGTATACAACTTTTCTTTATATTTTTCTTTATTAATTTGTGTAAACAAATTTTTAATGTAGTGTAAGAATAAAAACAGAAATAAAAACTTAATGGTGGTATACAAAATAAAACTATAGTGTAAAATTCATAATTTCACATACCTTAGGATATTGGAAGTGGATTGTGAACTATCATTTTTTAGAATGTACTAGATTAATACCCATGTATAACATGGTTTGATATACAAAATTATGTTTATATTAAATATTCATAACGAGATGGATCCCTTGATAACCTTTAAATTTTTTTAAATTAAGATACAATAAAAACCAATAAAAACATGATATACATGCAAAATCATTGAATCGATTGTAAAAAATGATGACTCTAAGTCAATGTTTAAGTAAAAAAAAGACGGTTAAGATATGATTAATGTATTTAAATTATTGATTAAAATATAGTATGTTATGGTTATTACATATGTGATTCAATTTAATTCTTACCTTCTTATTATTGATTCAAAAATGTTGAACCTTTATTCTGTTTTATTTGTTATTTTGCTATCATCAATCCCATCTATATCAACAAAATAATTATATTATATTTTTAATTTTTATTAAGGATATTAATTTAAATTGTATAGATTTGTTGGAGACCTTAAATCAAACCATATATAAGTTTTCTTATTGAAGATGTTTTAATTAATAATAAATATTTATTGTCTAAGTGATTAAAACTTGATATAATAATTCTAGCGTCTTAAAAATAAATAATTAATTAATATTATTTGAAATTAAGTTATTTTAAAATATAAATTTTGTAACATTTAGTTTTGAAGTTTTAAAAAATATTAATAAAATTTTTTATTAAAGAAAATACATTTAAAGTTTGAATGATTATTAAATGTGTCAACATTTCATACTTAATATATAAAGCTTTGATAACAAAAAGTTTTTTAAAGTTATTGTATAATAAGGTATTTAATTATTATTTCATAAAATTATTTATTCTTTCGAACATCTAAATTTGAAGTTTTTTATTTTTATTGATATTTTAAAAAAATTTATTTTACTAATTTTTTTAAAATTATTTATTCTTTGGAACATTTAACTTGAAGTTTATTATTTTATTGACTTTTTTTAGCTTGTTAATTTTGAAAGCTTTTAATAAGTATTAATTATTATTTCAATTAGTTTAGTAAATAAAAATAATAAGTTTCAATCATAAATTTTAAAATTAAATATATTAAATGATATGTTTGTTACTTAAATTAATGTCCATTTTAATTTTTAGAAAAAGAGCGGGAAAATGAAAAAATAGTGTAGTAGGAAGATGACATATGACAAGAATTATTCTCAATCTATCTATATCTATATCTATATATTATAATAAAGCAAAACACTTAGTGCCACGTGGCGCTTCCACAATGCACAGAATTTTCATTTTTCCGCCTCTTTTTCCTAATATAACTCTTTCAATTAATTCATCTACTTTATTTTAGAAAATTTTAAATATGAAATGAAATCTTATATGATTAAAGAATTTTAAATACTTCCTAATTTAACCTCTAATTTTACCTAAAATGTTTCATCTAGTTGATCTAAGTGATTTATAACTTTTAATTTTTTTTAAATTTAAACTAAAGGTTAAATGTTTAATTGTATATTAAATGTATCAATTTAAAATCCATTCTCATTCTTATAAATTTGTACATCAATATTTTTTTTTAAAATTATGTTAACAATCGTAATTGTTAAATTTTTGTTCATAATCAATTAAATCAAAAAATTTCTTATATATTAAAGTATGATTTTAAGTTATTTATCATTAAAAATACATCTAAATATGAAAAGAATAACACTATAATAATTTTATTAAAGTATAACTTTCTAATAATATTGTAAATATTGTTTTCAAATTTAAAGGCAAAAAACATTACAAAATTGATTTAGTTTTTATTGTAATACAATTAGTATTTCCAATATTTCATATCTTCAACATATATTTATTATAATAAGAATAAAAAATTTTAAAAATAATTTTAGTTAATTATCTATGTCAATTAATATCAAAATATTATTACTTTATTATTTTTATAATAATATTTAAGTTATTATATTTAAATATATATGCATATCTTACATATCCCGCCACTAATCTAGTTAATATATATAGATACCATTTTGAATTTACCATAATAAAACCATACCAAAACCAAAATTATAGATAGAAGGGTTAGACAATAATCACATGTTTCCATATAAGATACAATCATATGTATAAATTGTATTTTCTTTATAAAGTTTATTATAAGTTTGTTAGTTTGTAGATGTAGTCTCTAATTATAGTTTTAATAGTTAGGAAGCAACCAAATAATTATAGTTTTTTAGTTTGTAAAGCAAGAAACAAACAAAATGAAATAACTTATAATCATGCATTGACTATTTGACTTCAACAAACATGCATGATTGATTAGATACAAGAACAAACTAATGGAAATACACAAACTATAAAAAGTACGAAACACACACATGCACATACATGAAAGAGGAAATTTATAAAAAGGATGAATAAGAATGAAAATTTATTAATAGTAAATGTCGATCAAACACATAATACGTTATTAGCGAGTAATTATAATAGTACCGAGTCAAAATTATTGATTATATTGAAGATAGATCATAAAAGATACACCTTAATGCCTCTGTGAATTAAATTACTCCTGATAGGAAGACCAATGAGTGAAGCACACCAATACATATATTACATTTACATGAAATCAATGAATTCTAAGTGAATTAATGATTTACAAAAGATCCTCGATCACTGAATAGCCTTTTGTATAAGATAAATGAAAGAACTAACCAATAAGGTTCCACTTGCATCCAAACTCGAGACTCATTTATCAATCTAAATCAAGCCAAATCAGAGATCATGGAATGTAACTGATCGAGCTCGTCCAACGCCCCGCCTCTAGGCTAGTCCCTCCACTACAATATCCACATCGAGACCCATTAACCATGATCCAGTTATCCTTGATCCTACAAAACTTGTTGGTTACAAAAGCAAAAGGACGTGAAAAAAGATTTTTAAGACACCTATTAGATTTAATTAGCCCAGACATCGTTCAAAAAACTTAAATTTTTTCCAACCTAGATAAGTTTTGATACAAAAGAAAAAGAGGAACAAACAATCAATTGATATGCCCACAACCTTTTATGATGTTGCATCACACCGAATTCTTCAAACCAAATGTCGATAAAAGAACCAAAACCATCTGAATCTCCATATAAGCAACTCATAATTTTTCTCCACGAAGCATGACCTAAAACATTAAAATTCGCCAATGATGATAGTTACCAAAAATATAAATGAAAATTCAAAATGAATTGTTGAGTTGTTAGGCAAGAAGAAATGGATGGACAGAACTTAGCCAATACAAGGCTTTAATGCGTTGCAACAAAATCAAATGCTAGATATGTATTATATGTCCTATAAAAATTTTAAACAATTGTAACTTAATTGATAATATGTTTAAGTAGATAGTTATCAAATATGATTATTACAAATAATTTAAGTTTATTTTTAATTATACATGTTATTTGGAAGGTTAATTAGATTTTCAGAATATAGGCTAATCGGAATTCAAATCGTTAATATGTGACTAATTTGGCTTTAAAGAAAACATTTTCTTTCTTTTACTTTTAAATAGAAATTTCACAAAAAAAAAAAAAAAAAGAAAAGCCAGCCTTCATCAAAATAGGACAACCCATACTTTATATATAACTACTTTTCTTACACACGTAGTACGTTGACTCTTTAAGAAAAAATTATTTATGTAAATTATATATAACTTAATATTAAATATACGAAATCTATTTTTTTTATAGTTACTATAATTTGTGATTTTATATTATAAATTAATTATATGACGCTTCAAAAAAAAAATATTTATACAGTAAATAGAGAAACACCATACTTTTATTTTTTAAAAATATATAACGAAACTTTGGACAAGCTTAAACTACTTCGGACAAGACAACCCAGACAGCTTAGCTCCATTCGCGCTCCTCTGACGAGGACGAGGAGCACTCACTCCAACCTATCAACCAACAAAACTTTTGAATCTGAGCTTCCAAAAATCAAAAATTGAAACCGTTAAAAGTTTCTTACCAAACACACTTAAATTGTGATTGAAGGCTTGGAACTTCAACTTATATGTGTTTAACTAAATACGATAGACAAAAATATATTATATCGTTTACCAAATGTTTTTTTTCTAGAAATAGTATATTTTCAATTTATAAATTATATATATATTGCCGACGGAGCAGAGAGAAAAAATGCTCACGTGGCGCAATATTAGTGGTTAAAATTCAGAAAATTAAGGCTTATTAGGCACAACATGATTGGTTAAAATTCAGAAAATTAAGGATGCTGATTTGGCGCAATATAGTTTGTTAAATTCAGAAAATACTGGGATAACATCAGCAATCCTATCAATACTAACAAACTTGCATAAAATAATGGGATATTTATCTAAGTATACAAATTACAACTAAACATTAATTATTCAAAATTATTATTTTTATAGTTTTATATAACAAATATAAATAGTTGATTATTCTAATTTTTTCATTTATAAATAAATAAATATATATATATATATATATATATATATATATATATATATATATATATATATATATATATATATATTAATATAGATTAAAATTTTAGTTTATAGATAAAACAATATTATATATTCTATTATAATTGACAAAATATAATGAAATATTTTTTTATATATCGTTTGTTTACTTTTTAAAAATTTAATAATTTTATATAATGTTATCTAATAAATTTATAAGCAAATGGAAAAAAAAACTTATTAAATATATATAATATTTACATTTATATATAATATATATATATATATATATATATATATATATATATATATATATATATATATATATATATATATTGCCGACGAAGCAGAGAAAAAAAATGCTCACGTGGTGCAATATTAGTGGTTAAAATTCAGAAAATTAAGGCTTATTAGGCACAACATGATTCGTTAAAATTCAGAAAATTAAGGACGCTGATTTGGCGCAATATAGTTTGTTAAAATTCAGATAATAATGGGATAACATCAGCAATCTTATCAATACTAACAAACTTGCATAAAATAATGGATATTTATCTACGTATACAAATTACAACTAAATATTAATTATTCAAAATTATTATTTTTATAGATTTATAAGACAAATATAAATAGTTGATTATTCTAAATTTTTCATTTATAAATGTGTGTGTGTGTGTGTGTGTATATATATATATATATATATATATATATATATATATATATATATATTTATTTATATTTATTAATTAATATAGATTAAAATTTTAAATTCTAGATAAAACAATATTATATATTCTATTATAATTAACAAAATATAATGAAATATTTTTTTATATATCGTTTGTTTACTTTTTTAAAATTTAATAATTTTATATAATGTTTATCTAATAAATTTATAAGCAAATGGAAAAAAACTTATTAAATATATATAACATTTACATTTAGATTTAAATTTTATTGATGATTCGGTTTAATAAACATATAAAATACGGCAGATAAACATATAAAAGTAGTGTTTTAATCAGCATATATTATAAAATAGGTTAAAATATGACATTTATTATTTAGAAAAAATTATGTGCTAGCTTACTTTTTTTACTACGAGCCATTTTTATCGTCTCGTGCGTTGGGTCAAAATTGTATCATCCCTAATTCAAATCTCAGAAAAAACATCGCGTTGATATACTTTTTTTACATTTAAAGCTTCTCATTATTTTGTGTTGTTTATATATTAATGTTTACAAATTACACATATTATAATATTTTTTCAGTATACCATGAAAAAACAATGAAGATCTCTGTTAATAATGAAGCGATAATGTTTCAAATAAATTGTTAGCCAATGAGAAATGTTATTTGCCGTTTAAATTGTTCAATGTGATTTTATTAAGATTTATTAAATTTTTTTATGATATCTGCTTTTGTTTGATAACATTTTATTAATTGGTTTAAATAAATTGTTATTATAAAATTATGTTAGACGATATTTGAAGTAATACTTTGCAAATATGTGTTTGTATATTAGTTGATGGAAAAATGATGGGTTTTCATTTTATTGTAAATTATTATTATTTTCCTATATTCTTCATTCTTATACACGATTTTTTTAACTAAAATCAGTCTTTTGATCAACTCACATGTATTAAACTAGATATGTATAGACTTCAAATATAATTATGTGTAATAATTAATATTCATGATTAATATAAGTAACATTTCTTCGCAAACAATGTATAGTTTTCTTAAAAAAACAAATTTTTGTTGTGTCATCAATTAATTATAAAAACCAATGGGGTTTAGCCCATTTGATATGAGAGGTGACGTGTAAGTATTGGGTCACGGGTTCAACTCTCGTCGGAGACAAGTTGGAATTTAGGCAATGGAAGTAACTTCTGAAGTCTCCATTTGGGGCAAAATAATAGTTTAGGAATAGGAGTATGTTAATTTTCCGTTCAATAAAATTAATTATAAATATCAATTTCATCACACATCACCCGAGCAACGCACGGGTATTCAGCTAGTTAGTTTTAGTTACGTATGTCTCCATTAGATAATCCAATAACTTTTTTGGATTATTTTAAAATAACTAAATTATTTTTTATTTATCATAAATTTAAATTAAAAAAAAACTCTCTCTTTACATTTGTTACTAGAAATTAACAAAGTATAAATTACACATGCAATAAAAACTCAAATTATAACTTTCTATAAAATTTTAACCAATTGAACATCTGAGTATGAATTATAACATTATACTAGTTTATAACTCATGTATTACGTGGATATTTTTAATTATAAAATGTATATGAGTAAAAATAAAAACATAAAAAAATAATAATTGTGTTTAGTTTTTATTATTTACAAATTTAAAAAATAGAGTATATTTATCTTTTTTAAAAATATTAAATTGTATTTATCTTTTATTTTTTATAAGTTGTAATAATCTTTTTGGTGAACGTAGAGGCGACACGTGACATTTGATGTTTTTCTTTATTATACATAATAATAATAATTTCCACAACTAATTCAAATTTTTTACATTTGGATCTAATTATGATTATTATGGATAATAACGATAGATATTTATTTTAGGTAAACATTAATTCTAAATGTTACAAAATCTAATTTATTACTAATTAATTAATGTAAAAAATAAAGTCAAAATTTAATGAAATTAAGTTAAGGTGTTAAATTTGGAAAAAAGATGTGGAAATATAAAATTTTCTTGTATTGTAGAACTGACATATGACATGAATTGTTCTGTTTTATTATAATATATAGGTTAATCAACACATGTATTACATGGGGTGATTTAGAAAATACATATTTTTTTATATTTTAATAAATTATTATAAATTTATATATAATAAAAATAAAAAATTGAAAGCTAGTTAAATTAAAAATAAAAAAAATACTTAGTTATTTTGTTCTATATAATTAAAAAAAAATACTTAGTTATTTGAAAATTAACAAAAAATTGAACTTTATTTACTACACTTCTACATTTAAATCCAAATTTTTACATTTGAATTTAACTATGATCATTAAGGATAATAATGACACATATTTATATTAGGTAAATATTAATTCATTAATGAAAAAATTAAAATCAAAATCTAATGTAATTAAGTTAAGGTTGTAAATTTGGAAAATGAATTAAAAAAATGGAATATGTATAATTATTGATTTTAATTAAGGGTATAAGAGACATTTTATAAATAATTACGAGTTGTCATTAATCTGGATCATTGATTTCTTTCCATCTAATGGTCCAGAAACTCCAAGTGGTTTTCTTACTTACATAGTATAGATAGAACTTTATAACAAATGCTAAATTACACATGCATTATATTATACTAAGAGTATTATGTATTCATCATAAGCTTTTTAATAAAGTTTATTATCTATCAAAAGTTTGTTTTTTAGGCAAAATATTAAAATAGGAAACAGGAACAAGAAAAGGCAAGTATTCTTCAAGGAGGAGAAAACTCCCAAACAAAGTCAAAGTACAAATTACCGCGAGAGGGTTACAAGTCCATTTTGACCAATTAATAAGAAGAGACGACTTTCTACTCTCAAATTATAAGCCCGAGGTTTTTTGAATACCAGGGAAGATATCTTCCACCAAATACTTCACCAACTGCTCTTGATCCGCATGAAAGATGTCGTTACGTCATTTCCAACTTGTCCACAATGTTATGATAATAGTTCCCCTCTGCAACCAGAAGATGAAAGTAACACATTTTCAATGAAGTCACTCACCGAATATAGTCGCTGGTCAGATCGATTCCATCAACCAAACACTTTACACCAAATAGTAGAAACCTTGGAACATTTAAAGAAGATGTGATCTGGATATTCACGATCAAAACCACAAAGAACACAATAGGCAGAAGGTAATGAAATACCACGAGATTCCAAATTCACTCTAGTGCGAAGAATATTATTAATCGACCGCCAAACAAATACGTTCACCTTTTACGGGATGAATGAGCACCACCATTTCCTGACACTATGTCCCAATACACTTCTCACGTTTAATTGAAGAAGGACCAAAATTTTATTCACTGAAAATAATCCGTTAGCATCCGGATTCCAACATGTTTGATCACTGCCTGACTTTGACGAATTTAAGTTTGAAAGCACATGTTCCAGATTTCTAGGTTCATCTTTCGCTCTATCAAAAGTTTATTAAAGTAGAATATATGACACTTATATAGTTGTTAAGGTATAACTACATTGAATATATGAAGTTTCTATACATATAAATTTTCTTTGTTTAATAGAAATTGTTATAAAAGGACAATTATGGATATGGATGATGAATTCTCTTCCTCTTTTACCAAGTGTGTAAGCAACATCAAATAGTATTTTCATTAAATAGGGAATAGTGTTTTTTTTGTATATAAATAGGTTCATCAAGATTTATCAAATGGATGAATTGGTAGAGAGAAATATATGCATCAAAAGGGTTCTCACAACTCTTGGTGATTTCTTAATATCTGAGTTTCTGTTAGATTATAACACGTTATCAGCACGAGGAGCTCAATATCTCAACCAAATCAAGAATCACCCTTCACTCAAGGTATGAAATAAATTGAAAACAAAATATATAGTTAAAGACCATAATTAACAACTAAATGACTACATATTGGATACAAGTACTACTAACGTTTACTAAACTTTTATTTATATATACTAACATTTATTCTTTTTCATATTCTTATTACTAACGTTTATGGAAAGCTAAGCCTCCTGCTTATTTATGTTAACTAACATCTATTTATTGTTACTAACATTTACTTTCCGCAACAAACATTTATTTATGCAATCTAACATTTATTTTCTGTTTACTAACATTTATTTACGCAATTTAACAATCTGACATTTATTTAATTTATGAATACTAACAATTATGATTATTGATTCTTTTACATATCTTATATTTAATCCGTCATTAAACTTATTTATACACATCCTTTATGTCAATAACATTTTTCTAAAATTACATTTCTAATCATCATTTTTATATTAAAGAGACATTATCCTCCAAATCTTTTTTTATAAAATCCACAACGGATTTATAACCGTTGAACGGTTATATTTTCGACCGTTTAATGGTCGGATTTTTTTTCTATAAATATCCGATACTAAACCTCATTATTTCACAAACTACATTCTCCTACCTTCATTTAAAAAAAATAAAAAAAAATTTACTTAGTTGAAGGCGGATGAAGATGCTAAGCCCGTTTTTAATTTTTATCAGTGTATTGATTTTGGCACTCTTCTATTGTTTGTTCCAACTACCATGGGATGAGATGTATCCTTTTCTGATTATGTTTTCATTTATTCTCTCATTTTATTGTATTGCAGTTCTTATTGAAATAAATTAGTGTTGATTTTATGTTGTTTTAAAAATTCGTTTTGATAGTCTCAATGGCAAATATTGAGAAGATACTATTTGCTGCATTGGACGTAAATGGTTGGGTAGACCCTCTTTAGGGATTGGAAAGCTAATATTACGTAAAATTTCTTTATATCTCTGATTTTTTTTTGAATCTTGATTTCAGAAAAATGAAATTCATCAGAGCACTCACTAAAGCAGCTAGAGATACCGACAAAAGAATTGTCGATATAAAGAAACTCATAGAGAAATATAGCCTTAAAAGGGAAAAAATCTCTAAGAAGCTTATTGCATGTCCATGTGACAAAAGGCGAAAATTGCTCATGAAACAAATAATCGTATCCGGAAACATAGATTTTTGGACATCGATACATGAATCAAAAATGCTTAACAGAAAGCTCATTTATGATACTATAGATTTAATCGCTATGTAAAATTTTCCAGTACCACGAATGTAAAGCTAGTTCTTCCCAGGATCCTGAAGATCTTTGTTTTAGATATGGAATGATTGGCCATTGGCCAAGAACTTGTCTGTGACACCCTTGCCACAACAACCACCATTTACAAAACACCCAGGATTTAATCATCAACACAAATACATAATGATCTGATAACCTAGTTTAAGTGCGGAAGCATTAAAATACATAAATAAAGTAGTGCAACAGTGTCAAACACCCTACGGTGCTACAAGGTACCAAAACTAAGTCTACAGACTCAAAAGTTTATTACAATCATCCCAAACATTTTATAACATTTGTCCCACAACATAATTACCGATTAAATAGCAGATATCTTCCAAATCTTCCCACTCGACCTAACTAGAAGGTCCCGCTGCAGATTTTCCTTTACCTGTAAGATAAAATATAAACAACTGGGGAATAAGCAAAGGCTTAGTGAATACAAAGATTACGCATTTTATAAATTTTTATGAAGCCCAAGGGTAAAACCGATAACAAACATCGTATACCCTCTTCGTACACCAAGTACGGACCAGAGCCGCAGCCCCTTCGAGCCCAAAGCTCGGCATTTAAACATACCATCTGAGACAAACGTACGATCGGGGATGACATACTGCCTACCGGGCCTAGGAGGGATCAGCTCCAGGTCATATAGCACAATAACATCAGAGTAATCGATGTGACCCACCGGTCCAACACTAGATGCACAACAATCGAACGGACATGTAACAAGTAAGAATGTGCATCTAAATCTACGCAAGTTAGTAGAATTCCAAACAAATCATGAATCAACAGGTCTCAGCAGGCAAAGCTTAACAGAAAACAGATATAAACATGCGAAATCTACTGTACTCACAGTGGGTGCGTAATTAAACTTTAACTGATATTATTTCTTCTCGGGCTTTCAGCCGGATCCACCAAGTACCCCACTGTGGGTTAAACAACACCACAAGGGACCTGTTTAATAAGTTGCAATAATACCTCGAGTCATAAACCGTTTAAATTCATAAAACCAAGTGTTGTATTTTCTTGCAATATTTTCCCCCATTTCGGGTCTATGTCCAAATTCATAACACAATTAAGTTTGAGCCCATCTCATGCTCATACATTGACCTTTTGTACAACTTTTTACCATTTTATGTGTTGTTTATAAGTTTCATTCAAAATACTCGAGTTTAGAGAGTAGGATTCTTAATTTTTGGCATTAAACTCGAATTTCAGGGGTTAAATTCGAATTTCCTTCGAATTTAATGACTAAACTCGAACTCCTAAGGACAAATTCGAACCATATTCGAATCTAGGGCCTTAGATTCGAATCCATGGTGTCAAACTCGAATTCCTGCTCGAATTTAGTACAAAAATCGAGTTTGTTCTTGCATTTCGACTGTTTTCTTGGTATTTTCGAGTTTGTTCATCTTTACAACTTAAATCCTTCATTTCAAAGCCTAAAATCATGAATATATCAAGTATTATACCTAGGTTTGATTCTATTACACATATACTATCATATTCTAGCTAAAACTCAAGCAAAATCGGCTTTAAATCGCATAAAAATGACAGATTCGAACTTATGTTCTTCAAAACCGAAACACAAAATCTTAAAAGAGTCGATTCTTACCTTAATCCGTACGAAATCAAAAATCCAACCGTAGATTGTTGTTGTACTCCTCGAGATCTTTCCGATGACGTATAAATCTCGATAATCGTCCGGTCGGTTTGTGAGATATCGTAGAGAGATGTAGAGAGAAAATTTCTAGAGAGAGAGTCCAGAGAGAGAGGGAAATGGTGAAAAATGAAGTCTTTTGCCCTTTTATTCCCATTTTCACCATTTTGCTCATTTCACCCCTCATCTTAACCGGTTCCATAAAATACTGATTTATTCTTAAAATTATTTTTAATAACTTTTAAATTCATAATACTCCATAACAATGATTCCGAGTTCAAATTCTCTTAAAATAATAACAAACTTTCTAAATATCCAAAATACATAATAATTGCTCAAAATTTCAACTTAAATATATATTTTCCACTAAATTAACCCAATTACAATAAAATAAATCCGAGGATGTTACAGCATGGGCTCCACCACGCTCAACTTCGTCCTCGAAGTTACTCGGATTCAAACAGTTGTGGATATTTTCTTAACATTTCCGCCTTTGTCTCCCACGTGTGATTTGCTCTTTTATTATGCTTCCAACGTACAAGCACCATTTCAATCTCTTTACTCCTTAACTTTTTCATCTTGGTATCCAATATACATCCGGGCTCCTTAACATACCGGAGCCTTTCATCTACTTGCAGCTCGGTGTGGTCAGTCCAATCTTCGTTACTAGTAGTAAATGACTTTCGGAGATTTCCAACATGAAATACTGGATGTATACCTGACATCTCTTCAGGCAACTCCAGGCGATACGATTGATTTTCAACTTTTTCTACTATCTTAAATGGCCCAACAAATCTCGGAGCCAACTTGCCCCTCTTCACAAAACGAGTAACACCCCTCATGGGTGATACTTTCAAGTAAACCCAGTCATTCACTTCAAAGCTTATAGGTTTGTGCCTTCTGCCATAATAACTTTTCTGTCGGTCCTGGGCCGCTTTCATGTTTTGCCTAATCAACTGTATCTTCTCGTTTGTTTCTTGAAGCAAAGCCGGCCCAGCAATCGGTGTTTCACCAGTTTCTCTCCAACATGTAGGAGTCCTACATATTCTTCCATACAAAGCCTCAAACGGCGCCTTCTTTATCGTTGCGTGATAACTGTTGTTATATGAAAACTCTATAAGTGGCAGATGATCATCCCAGTTGCCAACGAGATCCAACACACACGATCTCATCATATCCTCCAAGGTGAGAATTGTTCGTTCACTTTGGCCATCGGTTTGCGGACGATAGGTCGTACTCATAGCAATCCTTGTTCCCAATCCTTCTTGCAGTGCTGACCTGAAGTTCGAAGTAAACCGACTATCTCGATCCGATACTATGGATTTAGGCACTCCATGCCTAGAAACGATCTCGTCCATATAAATCTGAGCCAACTTCTCTAACGAATAACTTTCTTTTATCGGTATAAAATGCGCGGACTTAGTCAATCTATCCACTATCACCCATACTGCATCGTGTTGACGCCTAGTTTTCGGCAACTTAGTAACAATGTCCATAGTTATGTGCTCCCACTTCCATTCGGGAATAGGAAGCGGTTGCAAACTGCCGTATGGTTGCTGATGTTCGGCTTTCACAAGCCGGCAAATCCTACATCGTTCAACGTACTGGCCTATGTCTTTCTTCAATCCCGACCACCAGAAATCCGCTTTTAACTCATTGTACATCTTTGTACTTCCGGTATGTACAGAAAACTTGGATTGATGCGCTTCTTCGATGATTACATTTCTCATGCCCCCAAGCTTCGGCACCCATATTCTTCCATAAATCCCTTTCAGTCCTGACTCACTTGTTTCCATATCTTTAAGTTGTACTCTTATATCTTCGACACCAACATTTTCATCTTTCAAGGCTTCCTCCTGAGCGGCCTTAACATCATTTAAAATGGTAGACGTTAACATAGTAGACGTCATCATGTAGCAACAGTCCTTAGCATAAGCTTTTCGGCTCAAGGCATCGGCTACCACGTTAGCCTTTCCCGGGTGATAAAGGATTTCACAATCGTAATCCTTTATTAGCTCCATAGATCGTCTCTGCCTCATATTGAGCTCCTTCTGACTAAAGATGTACTTTAAACTTTTATGGTCCGTGTAAAGTTGACACTTAGTACCATACAGATAGTGTCTCCATAATTTTAAAGCAAAAGTTACCGCAGTCAACTCGAGATCATGAGTTGAATAATTCTTCTCATGCTGCTTCAACTGTCTTGAAGCATACGCTATAACCTTTCCACGCTGCATCAGTACAGCGCCTAACCCTAACCTCGAAGCATCAGTATAAACCACAAAATCGTCATTGCCTTCCGGTATGGCAAGTATCGGTGCTTCACTTAGCGTCCTCTTCAAAACATCAAACGCCTCTTGCTGCACAGCTTCCCATACAAACGGTGCATTCTTCTTGGTTAATGCAGTCAAAGGAACTGCAATCTTAGAAAAATCCTTTATGAATCTCCGATAGTATCCTGCCAACCCTAGAAAACTTCTAACTTCAGTAGCTGAACACGGCGGTTCCCAGTTCTTTATCGCTTCGACCTTAGCTGGATCTACCGAAATCCCAGCTCCAGAAATCACATGTCCCAAAAACTGAATCTGTTGCAGCCAAAACTCACACTTTGAGAACTTGGCATACAACCTTTCTTTTCTTAACAACTCTAACAGTTCCTTTAGATGTTCAGCATGCTCAGTCTCAGACTTAGAGTATACCAGTATATCATCAATAAATACTATCACTGATTTGTCTAACATAGGTCTGCAAACTCGGTTCATTAGATCCATAAAGACAGCCGGGGCATTGGTTAACCCAAAAGGCATAACCAAGAACTCGTAATGCCCATAACGTGTCCTAAATGATGTCTTAGGCACATCTTCTTCTCGAACTTTCAGCTGATGGTACCCCGACCTCAAATCAATCTTGGAGAACACACTCGCTCCATGTAATTGATCAAATAAATCATCTATCCTCGGCAATGGATACTTGTTCTTAATCGTCAACTTATTCAGCTCCCGGTAATCTATGCACATCCTCATCGTGCCGTCCTTCTTTTTAACAAACAATACCGGAGCTCCCCACAGCGATGAACTCGGCCGAATGAAGCCCTTGTCCAACAATTCTTGAAGCTGCGTCATCATTTCTTTCATCTTGGTTGGGGCAAGGCGATAAGGAGAACGAGCTACCGGTGCAGCTCCAGGGATCAAATCAATCCTCAATTCCACTTGTCTCTCAGGCGGCACGCCAGACAAGTCTTCCGGAAACACATCCGGGAATTGTGAAACAACCGGCACATCGGCCAAAGTTCTCTTCTCAACCTTAGCATCAATCGCATATGCTAAGTAAGCATCACATCCCTTTGCAACAAGCTTTCGAGCTTTTGCAATAGTCAACAAACATAAATCCCCGCTTCTCCTATCCCCGTAAATACAAATCTCACGCCCCTCCGGAGTAGTTATCTTTATCATTCGGTTCTTACATACTATATGGGCTTCATTCTCGATCAACCAGTCCATCCCAACTATCACGTCAAACTCACTGAACTCAATAGGGATCAGGTCCAAATTGAAGACTACATCTTCAATTACTAATGTGCAATTACGGTATACGTGATCTACCTTGACTAGAGTGTTGCTAGCAGTTTCTATGTCAAGTACAGCAGATAATCTAGACAGTGGCATGGCAAGTCTTTGTGCAAATACAGTGGAAACAAACGAACGATTTGCACCTGAATCAAATAAAACTCGTGCTGGCATAGAATTAACTATAAACGTACCCGTAACGACCTCTGGATTTTCCCTTGCCTCCTCTGCAGTAATTTTGAAAAGTAGGAGTCGGTGCCCTTTGTGACTGACCCCGGCGGTTAACTGAACCACCACTCGAACCTCCAGAAGATCGTGTTGAAGATGGAGCAGCAGCTGCTGGAGCATTCTTCCTACAGTTCCTACTATAATGTCCCCATACCCCACACTTATAGCAAGCATCTCCCTTCCTTGGGCAATCATTCTGAAAATGACCCAATTCCCCACAGCAAAAGCATGCACGTCCGTTAGTGCATTTGCCAAAGTGTTCCAGATGACACTTATTGCAATACTGCGGTTCGGTGTTGATTGAATAAGCTCGAGCACGACCACGATCAGATGAACCCGACTGTCGGCGATATGATTGCTGAGGCGAGTACTGTGAAGACCAGGAAGATCCCGAGTATCCTCCCTCCCGTTGGCGCTTCGGCGGTGACGGCTGTGTTGGGTTGGTGGAAGCAGCAGCGGACCCAATAGAATAACCCGACATGATCAGAATCTGCTCTACATTTCTGGCAGCCTCAAGTAAGCCAGCAAATGTAGGGTAGCGGACATTGCTCATAACCCTTCTTATCTCAATATCAAGACCAGCCTCAAACCTGGTCACCTTCCTTTCTTCGGTATCAACTTGATGAGGCGCAAACAGACTCAGCCTCGTGAATTCCACAGCATATTGGGACACAGTCTTAGTCTCCTGCATCAGTGCCATAAACTTCGCCTCCAATCTCCGACGCTCATCAACTGGACAGTATTGCTGAGTAAATAACTCTGTAAACTCAGCCCAAGTCATTATAGAAACCTTCTCCATTGTCAACGCATTCACCATAGCGTTCCACCACATGATCGCATCATTGGTGAACATAGCAGTAGCATACCGAACCATGTCCTTCTCAGCACAATCGCTGATTCGGAATGTTCGTTCGGTTGCCGTTATCCATTCCAGTGCAGCAACGGCATCACCCAATCCATTAAATTCCACGGCTCCGTTTCCCTTAAAGTCCTTAAAACGACAACCCCTGGGTTTGTTAGATGACCCAGTATTGTCACCTTGTTCCTCATTATTGCCCCCTTCCTTCTCCTTGTTCTTTCTCTTGTCTTCTCTCCGCTTAGCTTCGGCCTCATCTCGAGCCCGAAACTGGTCCTGAATCATCTGATTTTGCTCAGCCATCAAGGCTAGCATCATTTCCCTTGTTTCCTCTGGTGTCATTCCTCCTCCAGACATGTTCTGAAATAATAAACATATAACTTGTTTAGTAACATGTCATTAATTTAAAGACACCACTCATTTGTCCCGTATGATAGTCAATCTCTTATAATTACTAGATCATAACCTATCTTAGTTCAGACCATTACTTAAAATCACTACATATCATCACCTAATGTTTGAGACCAAGACCTCACGGACACTTGAATCTCAAACTACTGCTCTGATACCATCTCGTGTGACGCCCTTGCCACAACAACCACCATTTAAAAAACACCCAGGATTTAATCATCAACACAAATACATAATGAGCTGATAACCTAGTTTAAGTGCGGAAGCATTAAAATACATAAATAAGTAGTGCAACAGTGTCAAACACCCTACGGTGCTACAAGGTACCAAAACTAAGTCTACAGACTCAAAAGTTTATTACAATCATCCCAAACATTTTATAACATTTGTCCCACAACATAATTACCGATTAAATAGCAGATATCTTCCAAATCTTCCCACTCGACCTAACTAGAAGGTCCCGCTGCAGATTTTCCTTTGCCTGTAAGATAAAATATAAACAACTGGGGAACAAGCAAAGGCTTAGTGAATACAAAGATTACGCATTTTATAAATTTTTATGAAGCCCAAGGGTAAAACCGATAACAAACATCGTATACCCTCTTCGTACACCAAGTACGAACCAGAGCCGCAGCCCCTTCGAGCCCAAAGCTCGGCATTTAAACATACCATCTGAGACAAACGTACGATCGGTGATGACATACTGCCTACCGGGCCTAGGAGGGATCAGCTCCAGGTCATATAGCACAGTAACATCAGAGTAATCGATGCGACCCACCGGTCCATCACTAGATGCACAACAATCGAACGGACATGCAACAAGTAAGAATGTGCATATCTAAATCTACGCAAGTTAGTAGAATTCCAAACAAATCATGAATCAACAGGTCTCAGCAGGCAAAGCTTAACAGAAAACAGATATAAACATGCGAAATCTACTGTACTCACAGTGGGTGCGTAATTAAACTTTAACTGATATTATTTCTCCTCGGGCTTTCAACCGGATCCACCAAGTACCCCACTGTGGGCTAAACAACACCACAAGGGACCTTTTAAATAAGTTGCAATAATACCTCGAGTCATAAACCGTTTAAATTCATAAAACCAAGTGTTGTATTTTCTTGCAATATTTCCCCCATTTCGGGTCTATGTCCAAATTCATAACACAATTAAGTTTGAGCCCATCTCATGCTCATACATTGACCTTTTGTACAACTTTTTACCATATTATGTGTTGTTTATAAGTTTCATTCAAAATACTCGAGTTTAGAGAGTAGGATTCTTAATTTTTGGCATTAAACTCGAATTTCAGGGGTTAAATTCGAATTTCCTTCGAATTTAATGACTAAACTCGAACTCCTAAGGACAAATTCGAACCATATTCGAATCTAGGGCCTTAGATTCGAATCCATGGTGTCAAACTCGAATTCCTGCTCGAATTTAGTACAAAAATCGAGTTTGTTCTTGCATTTCGACTGTTTTCTTGGTATTTTTGAGTTTGTTCATCTTTACAACTTAAATCCTTCATTTCAAAGCCTAAAATCATGAATATATCAAGTATTATACCTAGGTTTGATTCTATTACACATATACTATCATATTCTAGCTAAAACTCAAGCAAAATCGGCTTTAAATCGCATAAAAATGACAGATTTGAACTTATGTTCTTCAAAACCGAAACACAAAATCTTAAAAGAGTCGATTCTTACCTTAATCCGTACGAGATCAAAAATCCAACCGTAGATTGTTGTTGTACTCCTCGAGATCTTTCCGATGACGTATAAATCTCGATAATCGGCCGGTCGGTTTGTGAGATATCGTAGAGAGATGTAGAGAGAAAATTTCTAGATAGAGAGAGTCTAGAGAGAGAGAAATGGTGAAAAATGAAGTCTTTTGCCCTTTTATTCCCATTTTCAGCATTTTGCTCATTTTACCCCTCATCTTAACCGGTTTTATAAAATACTGATTTATTCTTAAAATTATCAACTTTTAAATTCATAATACTCCATAACAATGATTCCGAGTTCAAATTCTCTTAAAATAATAACAAACTTTCTAAATATCCAAAATACATAATAATTGCTCAAATTTTCAACTTAAATATATATTTTCCACTAAATTAACCCAATTACAATAAAATAAATCCGAGGATGTTACATTGTAGCACATCGCCTCATTTCTCTAAGCTGTATTAGGATTCTCTTAAAAGAAAAATAAAGGAAGTCAACTTTACTGATCTTTCTGATAAATTAAACAAATTATAAAGCAAAGAAATATGTTGAGTTTTAACGATATGCCCCAAAATTGGTATAAAACTCAAACTATGGTAATAGAGAATCAGAATTTTATGTGTATCATGAATGTAAAACATATACTTGAAAATCTACGAACATTTGGTTCTGTTTATATTATACATATATGAATATGATTGAATCACACATCGTAATCAAAAGCAAATATTATGATATTGGAGCATTGAGTTTATGACATAACAGATTAGACCATCCAGGAACAACAATGATGCAAAATGATATTGAATGTACACATAAGGCATTCATCGAAGGACCGGAAGATTCCTCAAAAGGTAAAATGTTTCTATGTATATATCTTATTATTTTGAGAAAACTTTATGAAACATTTACCAACAAACTATACGTAGCCATAAACCATAAGTTCATGTACAATGATAACTTTATAGTTTAGCATGATCAGTTGAACCATCCCAGTTAAATACTAATAATAATTTATATGGGTAATCATTGAATAACCAGAAGATTATTTAAAAGCTTGATACAATGATTTTACATGTTATTTTGCTCTCAATAAAATTATTAACCATAACTACAAATGTGGTTTACATATATAGATATTAAAGGGAAAGAGAAAGAGAAAGAGAAAGAAGCAAATTTTACAGATCTCCCTGATGACCCATTCAGCCCCGTAAAATAATAATATAAACTCAATAATAAGATAACATTAATAACCACAACATAGTATTAATAACCACAACACATAAAACAATAAAACTCACAAATGAAAATCATTTGTCAGTTTTAGATGGCTGACCCTTTTCAAAAACATCTAGAGAGGGAGCAGAATTAACTTCTGGTTGTTGGGACTCCACTGGCTCCTGAGGCTGTGGTGGTTGAGGAGGTTGCATTGGCACTGCATTCCTTTCTATCCAATAATGATATGGCGGCATACTTAGTGGAGGAGGGACCGCGAATCCCCAGGTATGGGTTACAGTCCTTATAAGAAAAGACTGTCATCGTATAAATCTATCAATATATAACATATGGGTATGAATATCGTCCAGATAGAACCCCAATCGATCATTACTTCTAACATAAGTGCGTTCCTGTCGTGGTACCATTATGAGTTCTCTAAGATCCGACTGATCTAGTCGTCTTTTCTGCCTTCTTTCCTCTCGATTATTAAAAGACTCCATAGAAAGATTTAGGTCGAAATCTTCTCGACGTTGTTCTTGTTGTTTTCCTGGCTCCATGGATGTGTATATGTGTTTAGATGGTTTGTTGTATTGATTTCTTTCACGCCGAGCTTTCTTATATACTACTAGCTTGAATAAACTTAAGCGTATCTCGTACGCCAAATAGAATAAAAAAAGGGTTCTAATATTTATTTGTGATATTACCAATTCGCATTAAGCTAACAAGTTATCATACTTTCTCCCCATACGAAATGATATTTGGTCAAGAATCAAATATATCACATCTATTTTTATTAAATAGTAAATATTCTGAATTGCTCCACCAAACCGCATAAAGATGGGTACTCAAAAGAATGTTGGGAAATTATGTTGGGTATAAAATCCCCTTTATTATAAAATAAAATGAATCACTAACAGTTGATGTCATTACGACACATTGCGCTAGTTGCCATTTTAAAAGGGCAATATTTCCAACATCAGGGGGATAGAATAAACAAATTTATAAGCTGTAATGAATTATCATATTGATCCTCGTAATAAAAGGTACTGAGATAATTCATTTACATATTTTTGGCAAATCTGTTGGGAGATACATTTACTGATTTAAAGAAAGTAACCAAGTCGCATATTTGGTTATTAATGCTTCAGTAAATATTGATATTTTCAGAAATGAAGATTATTATTGATTAATGAGCCTAAGACATGCCAGAAGCATGATAGGCAGTCGATTCCAAAGAAAAGTATTCTAAAAAAAAATAATAATAATAATAGACATGATGGTTCTAGAAGAACCTCAGGCGCCTGAATGAAAATAAGGAGATCTCAATAAAATTATATCATGTCTAAAAACTATATGGAATCGAAATAAAATCGACGTCGATGATATTTATCTATTAGCACTATATTTAAAAAAAACGATGATTATGAATAATAGTCTGCAGACATGTTCTCTTAGAAAAAAAAAAAGAGACTACTAGATGTGTAGGATGTACGCATAAAGTTACGGATGAAAAGTAAAACCCAAAGAAATGTATTCAAAGATCTTTAGAAATAATCTACGTTGATGATCTAAACACAAAGAAATTGAAGAAGTAGTTGTGTTTTCTAAAGAAAGAATTCGAAATAAAAGACCTTGGAAGACCAAATATTGTCTTGGTTTACAAATTGAACATATACATAATGGTATAATTGTGCATCAATCAAATTATACGGAGAAGGTCTTAAAGTGTTGACAAAGCGAATTCTTTAAGCACACCTATGGTGGTTAGATCGCTTAAACGTTGAATAAAATCCATATCATCCTTGTGAAGAAAATGAGGAATTGCTTGGTCCAGAAGTATCATATCTTAGTGCAATTGGAGCTTTAATGTGTCTTACAAACTGTACAAGACCTGACATTTCTTTTGCAGTAAATCTGTTGGCAAGATTTAGTTCAGCTCCCACCAAACGACATTGGATAGGAGTCAAACACATTTTCCGATGCCTTCAAGGAACCACTAATTTGGGATTATTATATTCTAACAATTCAAAAGAAGGTTTACTTGGATATGTAGATGCAGGTTACTTATCTGATCCACACAAAGCAAAATCTCAAACATGATACGTGTTTTAAAATGGTGGTACTGCAATTTCCTGGCGTTCTCAGAAGCAAACACTTGTTACAACATCCTCAAATCATGCTGAAGTTATTGCACTACACGAAGCTAGTAGAGAAAGTGTATGACTGAAATCTGTGACAGAACTTATTTTGTCTTCTTGTGGACCAGAGATGAGCAAAAGTCCAACTTTGATTTATGAAGACAATACAGCTTGCGTGTCGCAGATGAAAGAAGGATATATCAAGAGTGACAGAACCAAACATATTCCACCAAGATTTTTCGCTTACACGCAAGATCTCATAAAGGACAATCAGATTGAAATGAAATACATTCAGTCTAGTAACAATTCAGCAGATCTCTTTACAAAGGCACTTCCCAAAGCGATTTTCAGAAAACATGTCCACAACATTGGAATGCGACATGTACAAAACATGTGATGATTTTCAGATGGCAATATGAGCGGGAGTCAACCACTCGATGTACTCTTTTTCTCTTGACCAAAGTTTTTTCCCACTGGGTTTTTCTTTAGCAAGGTTTTTAATGAGCCAGCATTTCGTGGTTGAACTCTTACTAAAATTATCATCCAATGGGGAGTGTTATAAAAGGACAATTATGGATATGGATGATGAATTCTCTTCCTCTTTTACCAAGTGTGTAAGCAACATCAAATAGTATTTTCATTAAATAGGGAATAGTGTTTTTTTTTTTTGTATATAAATAGGTTCATCAAGATTTATCAAATGGATGAATTGGTAGAGAGAAATATATGCATCAAAAGGGTTCTCACAACTCTTGGTGATTTCTTAATATCTGAGTTTCTGTTAGATTATAACAAAAATTTATATATTTCATGAGAACATTATACTATTATAAAAAGTTAAATCAAAACGTATATATTGATTTAATAAAATAATTATCCTTAAACATATGAGTTTACACATATATCTTTAAGTTCGAAAAAAAGTTCGTTTAAATATTAAGTATTTATATGTCATAATATATAATAAAGATATAAGATAAAAAGTAAAATATATATAAATAGTAATAATTTTTAGGGAGAATTTCATATATACCCCTCCAAAACTTCATAATATCATATATACCCAACCAAAAATTTTAATATCATATATATCCCTCCTAAACATCATAATATCATATATACCCAATTTTAATTATTAATATCACATATATCCCTCTTAAACATCATTAATATCATATATACTCAAATTCATTAATTTAATTATTTTTTAAACATTTAAACCTCAAATTTAATATTGCTTATTAATTAATGACCATTATACCCTTACTCATTTTTTCTTTCAACTAAACTTCAAAATATCATATTTGTCCAACTTAAATTAAAATATCATATCCCTTTTAATAATTTTATATAATTTACTTTTGTAAATTTTACTAACTAAATTCTTCAAACTAAAACATATTAACACTAAAAATAAAAATAAAAAAATTGTATCATGTTTTTGCTCGTTTGTAATCAAATCGTATCGTCTTATTATATATTCTTATTTGTTTTTTTACAGTAATCTATATACAATTATTTGATTACATATTATATTTTTTTTTTATAATTTTATAGTTGTATCACATTTTGTTTTTTTTAATTTAGTATGTGTATATATATATATATATATATATATATATATATATATATATATATATATATATATATATATATATATATATATATATATATTTTTTTTTTTTCTAATACATTAGTTTCAAATTTTTTTTCTAGTTTGCATTCGTTTTATAACTATTATTTATTTAGTTTACTTTTTTTTTAATTTTTATATTTAATCTAGTATATGAGTTATAACTTGTAATTCGATGTAATTAGTTGTGTATATTTTGATTACAAACGAGCAAAAATATGATACAATTTTATTTTTATTTTTAATGTTAATTTGTTTTAGTTTGAAGAATTTATTTAGTAAAGTTTACAAAAATAAATTATATAAAATTATTAAAAGGGATATGATATTTTAATTTAAGTTGGACAAATATGATATTTGAAGTTTAGTTGATAGAAAAAATGAGTAAGGGTATAATGGTCATTAATTAATAAGCAGAAATAATTTTGAGGTTTAAATGTTTAAAAAATAATTAAATTAATGAATTTGGGTATATATGATATTAATGATGTTTAAGAGGGATATATGTGATATTAATAACTAAAATTGGGTATATATGATATTATGATGTTTAGGAGGGATATATATGATATTAAAATTTTAGGTTGGGTATATATGATATTATGAAGTTTTGGAGGGATGTATATGAAATTCTCCCTAATTTTTATAGTTGAACAGTAATAAAAATTTAAAACTATTTTTATGAACTAAACGTATAAATATGACAAAGATATAAGATAATATGTGTATTATTATAACAATAATAAAGCTTATTGAAATATAAATAATAATGTATTGTATAGAAGTTATTTTCAATTAAAATTATTATAATAGTTGATAAAACAACTAAAAATACAACCTACTAACTAAACTATCGATTTATTATGTACAATTTTAAATTTCTTCTGGAATTACCGTTACCAAAACATATATTAGGCAAAAATATTTTGCTCAAAATACTATTCATAGGTGGGTCTTTTAAATTTTGTTCCTCTCCCATCAACAATGAAAAGTAATTTATAAATGGGGTTTGCTAAATATGCTAGTGAGTGAAATTTAAGTATTAATCATTTTTTATTGTGCTAAAATGCACTGGATGAAGCTTTTGTAAAACAATATATATTGAAGGCTTTTGCTTATGTGTGCTTGTATATTATTTAGGGATAATTACAAAAATAGTCATTTCTCATATCTTTATTCACTTTTTATCCACTTTTTATACATTTTACCAAAATAGCCACATTTTACATTACCACATTTATGTGATAGCCACAATTTACGTGACTTGTATTTTTTTTTCATTTTTCAATTCATTACGTTACAAAAGGTGTTTGGTCACGTAAATTGTTGTACTTTACAACAATTTAGTTTCAAGTTTTGATGGTGGCGTTTTAAGTTCCTTGGACTATATGGTTTCGTCGGGAAAAAGGGTAAAGCGCCAGAGAAGAAAGTCGGAGAACAGGGCTCGCCGGAGAACAGGGCTCGTCGGAGAATAGTTTCTTTCGTGACAATCACTAAATGGTAATTTTTCTTATAAGTGACGGTAACTAATGGAAGGTTAAAAAAGTTTTTTTTAGTAATCATTACATTTTATTGGGAAAAGACATATTTTTTAAAGTGGTGACGTAAAGTACAACAATTTACGTGACCAAACACCTTTTGTAACGTAATGCATTAAAAAATGAAAAAAGTACAAGTCACGTAAATTGTGGCTATCACGTAAATGTGGTAACGTAAAGTGTGCCTATTTTGGTAAAATGTATAAAAAGTGGCTAAAAAGTGAATAAAGATATGAGAAATGATTATTTTTGTAATTATCCCTATTATTTATTAGTTATATGTAAATCATATATAATTAGAATGTTTACATATTGTTACATTATTATTATTTAAATTTAGTTTGTTTAAATACTAATTAATTATTAGACATCTTAAAAATAAATTTTATTTGTGATATTTTATAATTATAATTTTAGTGTTGTATAATGGCTTATTTTGATCTTTTTGTGCTTACTTATAAAACTTTTGATTTAACATAATGTTTGATTAATTCTAATTATTTTATAGTGTTCAGTTTATTAAATTTTATTTGTATTAATAATACTATTATTTCAAACAATTGACCAAGCCGACAAAAATATTTTAATATATCAGTTTACTATATTATTCGTGTTATTTTCAGTTATATATCATAACTTTTGTTTATTATAATAATCACGATAGATGATAAACATGTGTTTTGTAGCTCATGTCGTATGCTCATATATATTTTTTGATTGGCGATTAATTGTTTTTCTCTAACCTATTTGATTTATATAATTTATACTCATTAGATGAATTCAAAGTATTGTATCAATTTTTTTAGTTTATTATAATTACTTTAGTTTGATTTTATTAGATAACTTCTAGTTTATATTTTTAAAAGCTAAAAATTATTATTACAATAAACAAATTTCATTTCAAGTCCCAATAATAAAGTAAAATGCTATAAATGTTCATGGATCGATAATTCATTCATTTTAATCCCAACATTTTTGTGGCTCCTATTTTCAATCCAAAACATCGTGTGTTGAAATACACAATAATATACTTTACCAGTTTGTTTATTTTGTCTTCAGTGTGACCTCATTAAAAGACGATTTTAATTTTGTGTATTTGATCAATGTAGCTATTAATTAATGTATAATTTTGTTTTGAAAAATTTAATAAACATTGTCATTTTAGTTAAAATCTAATTTTAACAGTTTAATAGTTTTTAAAAACAAGTTATTAAATAGTATATGATATCAACTTTTGGTTTTTTAATTTTTGTATGTTCTATTAACATTATAGAATAGTTATTAAAACAATTTAAAATTTTAAAAATTATTCTCTATAGTTTTAAATTTTTTTTACCAATTTATTAATTAAAAAATACATATTTTACATCTCGTAGCAACACACATGTATCACTATACTTGTATAATACAAATACTTGTAATCTCCAAATAACTATTAAAATTAATGTCATAAAAATTTCAACTGACCATCATTGTCAATTCGTTATTGTTCGGCTAGTTTTGTACTATCCTCCTCGACTCGTTTGTATTCTACATAATTTTTAATGAAAATGTGTATTATGTACGTACATGTGGATTTTTAATTTCGTAGTATTAAACTATTAGTTTGTTATTCCACGTATTAAAAGAAAAAATTTTAACGGCAAATTAATTTACTCCTACTCCTAAACTACTCTTTTGCCCCAAGTGAGAACTTCAGAACTTACTTCTACCATCTAAATATCAACTTGCATTCGACGGGAGTCGAACACATAACCTCACATTTACATCGCACCCGTGTTACCAAATGGACCCTATTTTTAATTTTGCATACAGGGCCATCGAAATCTTAGGACATTCCAGGTTGGAGAAATAAGTGATGACCAAATACTTAGAAGACTAATATCTAAATATACCATAAATTGTGTAAATCCAAAAAAAAAAAAAAGAAAAAAAAAAGTAATTTTGACTCATGAGATGTGGATAATAACGAAATGGATTAAAAAGCCTCAAGACCACACACATCAAATATTGATGACCAAACATTAGGAATAAATCAGTTGACCTTGCAATAATTATCAAAGAATTGAAAAAGGATGAAAATGAATTTCGATCTAACATGGTCATATCACATGATGGACACATACATTTAATTCTGGGTATACCATTTATTTATGAGATATTCATACAGAATATCCTAGGTTGGACCATTTTTATGATTAAAATCATCAATCGTTTTTTATTAAATAAAAAACTTCCAATTGACTAAAACTTATCAAAATGAGATTTTTTTTAAAGAATGGCTTGCAACCTGAAGAGCTTTAATGCAACATTAATGCTAGAACTCAATGTGATTGTATAATAATCTCTCGATCCATCAAATCGAAGTATAATACTAGAACTCAATGTGAGTGTATAATAATCTCTCGATCCATCAAATCAAAGTATAATTTCTTTAAAAAGTCTTACACATCCTGAAGAGTTTTAGCCAGTTAAATTACCTACAATACGTTTATATATGCCGTGTAAAATAAGATTTCAATTTATATTTTAACTTTGGGATCTACCATACCCTTTCATTAGGGGTAGGATGCAAGTATCAACTAGTAGTATAAGGTGTTGAGATCTAAAACAGAATTGTAAGCATAACACTTTGATTCTTACCTAATCTCGGACGCATAAATTTGGAACCCATAATCTTGGACCCATAAATCTCGGACTCCCATAATTTTGGAGTCCGATACTCACGGACTTGGCTAATCTTGGACTTCCATAATTTTAGAGTCATAATTTTCGACGAGAGCAGAAGAGACCGAATTCTTGATTGGAGCAGAAGAGGTCAACGAGAGCAGAAGAGGGGTCGACGAGAGTAGATGAAACCGAGAGGAGCAAAAGAGATCGATGCCTTCATTGAAGAGGTGAACAGCATATTAAAAGCAAACTGGTAGAAGAGAATGAGGCGTCCTGTTGCAGAGAGAACGAGAGATTGAGGGCAAGGATGTCTTTTGGTCTGGATTGTGAAAAGCACAGGTTGGGGGATAAAAAAATTCAGGGGGGAAGCAGGATCAACAAAAGATGGGTAGAATGGTTTATGAAATGCTAGGTAAAAAAATTATCCCTCCTTTTTTTCTTACCAAACATGAGGTAGATGAGGCTTAGGTTGTGTTTGTTTTTTAAGAGCTTAATGTATGTGGCCTGCAGGCTTATCTGTTGAAGTCTGTAATCATAAGAGATTGACTAAAAGTCTGCAGGAAGACCGTCTATTTTTTGAATAGGAAAGATACGGACAGATGTTCGAAGACGCGGGCAGAGCTTCGAAGTGAAGAAACAATGTGAAAAGAGGTTCGAAGACGTCCTCTTTCGTCTTCAGAATATCAGACGCGGAAAGAGGTTTTTACCTCTTCTGTCTTCGAAAAATCAAACACTCTTCGAGTCACTTAACTCTTCCCGCGTCTGCGAACCCGCAGACATAAGAGCTTCGAAGATCTTCAACTAAAAAACAAACACAACCTTAAAATGCATTGCTATAATTAGTAAATAAACACTAAAATCATAGTTTATTGCACCAGTGGGAATAAAACTAAAATAATTGCTATTTTTTGCAATGACACTCTATTATAATTATTATGAAGAACTTAACAAATGACATTCAAAAATTAAAATTTCTTATGGTACTTGAATTATAAACAGCGATAATGAAAAAAAAAAAACCAATGACAATTAAAATTTATATCACATAGGTTATTTACCGTTTCACGTAGGATTAATAGTCAGTTTTAACCTATTACTCATTGATAAAACATTAATTTCCTGGTTTTTAGTTAATTTGAAGTTTTCTATGTAACGAAAAATGATTTGGGGTCTTAATCACAAAAAACTGACAAGTTTGGGGGTTTTTTTTCGCAATTATCCCTAAACTTTGTGCTATGTTTCCGAGACTATATACTTTGGATATTATCAAGGAACGTAAGTTTAGTGATCGATGAATGCTTTCAAATGGAGTTTGGGCTGCTTACTGGAAGTGGAGATCGATGCCTAGAGGTAGAGCGAAATGTGAGATTTCGACCTTGGAAAATCTGGTTGAGGAGTGCAACTTGGTAGGGATGAGCAAAATACCTGTTTACCCGAATCGGACCGAACCGTTTCATTTTCGGACAGGTTTTCGGTTCCATCGGGTTTGGTTTGGTCTTTTTTTCATTGTAAAAGTCGAGAAATAACCGAAACCGAAACGAATCGCATCTGACCAGACTTTTTTATATTTGGGTCGATTCTCAATTCTTGATTTTGCACATTTTGAGCTTCAGGTAATTCGGGTTCAGGCCGGTTTCGAAACCAAGCTCATCACTACAACTGGGAGCACAATAATGAAGGTCAATGGGTTTGGAGCTTGGATTCAAATGATGTTTTCTTAGTAAAGGTTTTGTCTAAGTTAATTTAAAATTGTTTGATGTCGAATTCGGTCTCGAGTCTACATTTACATGGAATAGTTGAGTGCCCATCAAGTGAATATATGTATGTGGTGTAGGGGTGAGCTCGGTACCGGATCGTACCGAACCGATACCGATCCCGAAAATACCAAAATCGAATTATTAGTTTTGAAAGAACTGAATACCGAACCGTATAATTTTATATGGTGCCGGTTCGGTTCCGAATACCGAATTTTAGCTAATTTAAAAACCGAGTACCGAACCGAGAGTACCGAATACTGAATTTTAGCTAATTTAAAAGGCGAATACCGAACGGCATATATTAATTCGGTACCGGTACCAGTTCGATACCGGTTCGGGTTCGGGAAATGGTACCCGTCGCTCACCCCTAATGTGGTGTGCTTTGCTCAACCTTCTTCCAAGAGGAGATACTATTCTTCATCACAATGTTCAAATTTCTAACTTAACTTGTTTAATATGCAACTTGCAGAATGAATCATTACATCTCGTTGTTTTTCTATGTGAAAGATCTAAGATGGTTTGGAGAAAGTTTTGAGTTAGAGTATAACGTTGTCGTTTTCCCTCACAATCTTGGATATCATATATGGATGTAAAAAGCAGTCGCTTTTTAGTTCTACGGTATTGTGGAGGTCCTTCCATGGAGTTTGTTACGTTACTTTATGGTCCATTTGGCGATGGAGAAATACAATTCAATTTTCCTCGATCTCAAACTCCCCAACGAGATTGTAAACGAAGACATTTTCTCAAGCATTCAGAATTCATCATTCCTTTGGGTTTCTAACAGATGCAACGTGCCTTTTACATTGAGGTGGAATCAACGGATTTCAAATCCCCTTAACTTTAGGGCTGTCAGTGTCAACTAAGTTTTTCTAGTGGCTGTTTAAGCTTGGTGCTTCCTAGTTATTTCTTTGCTATATTAGTCATTTTTTTTAAATAACAGAGGTTAGTGGTTAGTTATTAGTACCAATGTTAGACACCTTGAGTTTGAGAAACAAACCTCACACCTCCACCTAAGGAGAAACGCCCTTGGCAAGGCTCAAACTCGAAACCTAAACCAAGGGGAACCCCTCCCACCTTTGGTGGTGGGTACTTGATCTATGTCAAGTGGTTTAGTGGTCATCTTTTGATAGTGGTCTTTTAGAATTCATGTTTAGTTTTGTTTGGATGTTTATTTGATGCCTATTTGAACTTTGTATCAGAGTTGTGATTGTAGTTGTTTATATTTTGTCCCAATTTTTGGGTGGAGTTATTAGTAAATTGTAAATCAAAAATATATATATATATATATATATATATATATATATATATATATATATATATATACATTCTCAATATTGATATAATGTGTTATATAGTTAAATTTGGTTTTATTGTAAATAATTTGATAAAATAAATTTGAAAACGGGTTGAGTTTTGAAATTATTAAGCTTACTTTAAGAACATCTAATTAATATACGTTTATTTTCATTTATATTTGTCATGTATGAAAATAATAAATATAATACTGATATAATTCAAATTAAATGTAGAACTATTTATAAGTAATATATTAAAGAAGTAATGTAATAAAAAAAAGGGTCTTGTTATACGAATCACCCATAATTAATTTTTACCTAATCATACCCCCATCAAAGCGTTTTTGGCCAAGCGTAAGAGGATGGAGATAAGTAAGAGGTTACGGGTTCGACTCCTGGCGAAGGCAAGTTGAAATTTAGGTGGTGAAAGTAAGTTTTGTGGTAAATGAGTAGTTTAGGCATAGGCATAAGATAGTTTACCGTTAAAAAAAAAACCTAATCATACATCCTCTTCTCTCACATTATTTTTCTTAATGACACGAGTTATTTTTCTTAATGACACGAGTCTCGCTGATAAACTTAATCATTTCTCTCACATTAGAATAAGTGGATGTGTAATTAGAAAAGAGAGTGATGTGTTTAGAATCACCCTAAAAAAAAGACGAAAAATTAAAACATGAATACTTTTTAAAAATAATAAAAAATAAAGTTATCTATGATAAAACATATTTGTATAATAATAATAATAATAATAATAATAATAATTGATAGTTGCTTTAATTGAAAAAATAGAAGGATAGTACGTTACTATTTTTACGTATAATATTTGGTAACTGGTTATGATAGGTTGATCATTACGATCAAGAAAAAATATAAAAATGTAATGCTACATAAAATATATTATTGTTACGACTAAAAAAAAATGAAAAATAGCGTTAATTTTTGGTCTTTAACATTATACTTTAATTAAAAATAAAAAGTAAAATAAATGTTTAATATTGAAAAAACCCTATAAACTTTTATCATTTTCATGATTAAGTCCCTAAACTTTTTTTTTCGATTGTTTAAGTCCCTAAATTTTTTTTGTATTATTCAAAAGTATATATTTTTTATCGGCTACCAAATGATTAGGTAAAACACAATAAAACATGTAAAATTGGTGATTTTTATGAATAAGATAAAAATAGTTAAGGGACTTAAACAATCAAAAAGAAAGTTTAGGGACTTAATCACAAAACTAAGAAAAGTTTATAGGATTTTTTCAATATTAACCCTGAAATAAAAGCACATTAACTGTGGTTATTAAGAAGTTCTTACGTCAGGTGTTTTGTTATTACCAGGGGTGTTGACTTTAAAACAGTACATCGTTACTGTATCAATTATCTTTTCTTTTAATTGAATATAATATATTTTTACATTGGTATTATCTAAAATCGGAAAAATAAAAATATTTTTAAAATATCCATTTTAAAAAAGCTAAAAAGGTCAATCATAAAAATGATTACACCAAGAATTAACAATGGAATACGAGGCGTTGTCTCTTTTTTCAATAACACAAAATATTTAAATATAAACATTTATCATTAAACTAAGGGTGATGCTAAAAAGACACTTTAATAAGAGTATAATTATAACATTTACTTTCATCATTCTCTAAGCACTAATTAATATAACATAATGGTGAGTGTTTATTGGTTGATATACTCTCACTTTCCTTATTCTTTAGACATATGAGTGTCTTTTAGGTAAATTAGGGTGTCTTTTTAAACATCTCCTAAACTAATATATGCATTACGGTGTGTTCTAAGCAGATGTGATGGTATTATCGAAGCTCCCAGTTAGCTCTACTTTTTGTTGTTCAAAACTTTTTTAACTAATATATATTTTGAAGATGTAGAATAACGAGTTTTTTCTTTACGATATTATCATCCATTTTCTATTTTTATATGTTACGTGTATTTCAATTTCTCTTTTTTTTTTTCGAAAGGCAATATTTTATAAATATAACCAAACAAATTATAAACCAATGTCTTTGAGATGGAAGACAAAACAAATCCTCCAACAACCAAAAAACAGGTTAAAATTTTCCTTTTTTTTTTCAAACGGGTTAATTAACTAATTCAGCCAGCTAACAAGAAGAGAAGGTTTCCGATTAGCAAACTACATCCGTGACAATCTTTGTGCCGATGGGAACAAATCCTCTGCTAAATATCATCGAACACCTCTTGATCCACAAAAAGGAGACGATACTGCCATTTCCAAATCACCCAAGTAGTCACCATATTTATGCCTCTTAAAAGCTTTTTCATGTTGGGAAGTGAGCCGAGGAGAAAACTAAAGATTTACATTTGAAGTCCGAGTTTTATATGGAAAAGATTTATATTTGAAGTCCGGGGTTTAGTCTTTCCGTTAATTTTTTCTCACTTTAACCCCTATAGTTTTACTCTCTTATCCACTTTGGTACTTTTGACAAGAAAATAAGTGTTGTAATACAAAAATGTAACAGTTTTTACTGCATATTGAATTACATAAAAATCATTACCATTTTATATTTTATCAACTTGGTCTTTTCGTTCTAGATATAAAGACCAAAAGGGCTTGTAGCCCAACACACCAATGTGTTTTTTTTTTCAAGGCAAAATATATTACACAACCCAAATTTTATGGCTCCATGATGGAGACACAAAACAAGAAAAAGCCACAACCATCCAACAAACTAAAGACAACTAAGAAACACACGAAACAAGTTATTTGTCCAACTTGACCAATTAATCTTTGATGATTGATTTTGGTTTTGATCCAAAGGTCTGCCATTCTTTGCATCTAAGGGAATGAGTCTTCCTCCAAAACATTACTTCGATCATCCGGGGATGCAAATAAGAATTTGTTTCACCATTTCCATAATACCCACCAAGAAACCATTATAACACCTTTGAATAATGAATTACATCTCCTCTTATCCTTCATGAAAGATTCAAATGAAATGAAGGAGTCAAACAAATCAAGCAAATCACCTGTACAATCTCACCAGCTCCAAATTTTCCGCCAAAGTATAATGACTCTTGAGCACTTAAGAAAACAGTGTTTTAATGTGTTAACCTGAATTTCAGGTTAGGAGTTCTAGTCTCGTTATAGACATAAGGTGTTATTACAAAAATAGGACCTAGAAAGTATATGTGTAACCTTCATATAAAAAAAAGAAAGAGACCAAAATGAATATGTCAAAAAATTTATTAGGATTAAAATAACAAAATAATTGATGGAATGATCAAATCAATTTAAAATATTAAAATATGCAAGTCTTTTTCAATATATCCCTATATACAAACGATATATTGGTATGATATATAATAAACGTGTATTTTCATTTATGCGTTTTTTTTTTAATACTTGGTAGTTATACTTTTCATTTGGTAGTTATATTTTATTTTTATTTCTATTACTTGAATATATTTTTCTTTTGTTTTAAATAAATTACTTTTAATTTGTACATAATATACAATTGGTAAATTTCTTTATACAACTATTTTATATTGATATTATAAAAATTAGGGATGGGTAGAACTCGGGACTAACTTGAAAATTGACGAATTACCAAGAATCAGATTTGATAATATATGTTTCAGTTCGATACAGTGTGTTGGTACTCTGATCCAGTCCCAAGTAGTTTACGTCTCTTGTTTCCATAATATCAATATATATAGATAAATTTTTACAGTTGTATAGCTTTTGTAAGTTAAAATATAGTTACCGGGGACAAATAAAAAATTTAATTATCTAATACAAACAAAAATAAAGTATAATTACCAAATAAAAACAAAAGAAAACTGTAATTATCAAATGAAAACAAAAGAAATACAATGCATAAATGAAAACAAAATTAAAAGTGCGTGTACATTGAATGTTATTATTCCTTTGGGTGTCGTTTAGATTCCAGAAATGTAATATGATGGTTTTCAAAACGAGAGCATTATGTAATATTTCGAGTGAATAGTGGTTTATGAAAGGTGAATAAGTAAAAAATATTAATATTAAATATTAAAAAAAGCTAATTAACTTTTTTTTATATAATCCAAATATGATATAAAAGTAATTCTAAATTTAAATCATGCAATTCAACCGGGACCTTAAGTTATAGGGTGTATGTATTGTTCAAATACCAATCTAGTGGTTTTTACAATTTGTCGGCGACTCAATTTTAGTTTAGTTTAAATTTGTTCATGTTGGTGGTTTTTAAAATTTTGTTTTCGATTTTGTTTGGTTGTAATCCTTGCTTAGCTTCTAGCATTTTGCTTGAAGGTTTTTTGTTTAATAATATTGCTAACGTTTAAAAAAAATTATAAAACTAGTAGTCGTATTTTATACATACGTATACGGGTAGCTAGGGTGACAGCAGGTTGAGGGAGTGACGGTGAAAAGCAAAGCAGGACCGTCGGGTTGAATCAAGCGAGTGATTGATTGGACGGTGATTAGGTATAGTTTTGAAACACTGTGTGTTTCCACTTTTAGCAGATAGATTTGCTTGCATGGGGGCCGAGTGGATGAGATGAATGAATCGAATTGAAATGAATCACTTGATTTGATATATAATATATTTATATACGTTTTTATATAATAAATATTAAAAATAACAAATAAATTTTTGTATTTTTCGTTTATATTTATAAAAAAAATTATGGAAAAGAAGAGAAAAAAAAGGAAAAAAGCAGAGCGTGTTTTCCGGTGAAGGACGAATAAGAAAAAGCTGATGGAGGTGTGCCACGTGGACGGCATAAGAGACGTTCGATTAGAATGTGACGGATGAGATTTAATCAGACTTTTATTTGAAACTGCCAGACAACTGTAGAGGAAATATTGGGAGATCATATAGATTTTCTGAAGTTTTTATTTTTGGTTTAGAGAGAGAAAGAGAGAGAGAGAGAGAATGGGGGTTTTGTATTAAATTGAGGTAGCAGGAGAAGAAGGGTTGCAGTGGCTATGGCGGCGTTGCAGGGGGGCGTGATTTTAATGCATCCAAATAACAAAAAGACAGAAAATTAATCAAAAAAAAATGAAAACCCATTTCTGAATTATGATAAAAATCGTTTCTTTTTTAATTTTCTTTTAAAAATTTGGTTTTAGTTTAATGATTTAATCCAATCCTTACTCATTCTCTCTCACACACATAAAAACACCGTTTTTTTCACACACAAACATTGGAATTTATAAACCCTAGATCTTTAAGTAGGTGGCACTCTCACAACACCTATTATCTATTCTCCATGATCACACACAGAGAGAGATTTATTAAATTTTAAACCCTTAAAAACCCTTTTAATTTCTTTGTTTTCTTGCTATGGATTTGTGTTTGATTTTGGAGAATTTTGGTGTGAAAAAATGTCTGGTTTTTTCTCATTAGGAGGAGGGTTTGGAATTAGTAAAGACGAAGAAGAAGATCAACCACAACCACAAAATGATCAGAATCAGAATCATAATCAAGAAGCTGATAGTGTAATTACTCCAAACAGTTTGTATTTATTCAAAAACGAAGAGATCTACAGCAAAGGTTTTGAACTATGGCAACAATATTATCAGCTGCACCACCAACGCCAACAACAACCGTCGCATTATGATTTGGGTGTCGCCGGAGTTTGTACTGGTGGTGGTCGGAGAACGAGCAACAACAACGCCAGTTTTGGAGTTGGTGATCTTTGTCTTAACAGCAACAACAATAACAACAACAATTCTTCGTGGAATTTCATCAATAGATCAGTTGGGATGAGGCAAGCAGGTTATGGAATCGGTGGAGGAGATCACGGCGGCGGTGGTGGTGGAAACGGCGGTGGAATAAACTGTCAAGATTGCGGGAACCAAGCGAAGAAAGATTGTCAGCATATGAGGTGTCGAACTTGCTGTAAAAGCCGTGGGTTTCAGTGTCAGACACACATCAAAAGCACTTGGGTTCCCGCCGCTAAACGGCGAGAACGACAACAGCAACTCGCTGCGTTAACTCAGCAGCAACAACAGCAACATAATTTAGGTAACCAGCAACTCAGTTTGATGATGAGAGGAAGCGGTAGTGGTGCTGGTGGAATTGATCAGAATCCAAAAAGATTACGTGAAGATCATCAGTTAATAACCACCACCACCACCACCGCCGGCGGTGGTAGTTTGGTTGCGCTAAATTTACCGTCTACACATCATCAGAACACTTCTTCAGGTAAAGATAAGTCTTTTTTCAAGAAACAAACAAAACCCAGAAATTATTCTTTCTTCCAATTATTGGTTTTGTAGAAAAAGAAATCATTTTTTCTTGATTTGATGGGGTTTATTCATATTCATATATATACACACACATATATAGATTAGCTTCACATTTCAAGACTCTGAAACCAGAGCTACTGTATGTATATATAGATATAGATACATAATGTACATATATACATACATACATATATATTTATATTTATAAGCCTATACATCTAGATAAAATCTATGGAGTATGGAAACACGTAGTAGTGTGTGCTACTGTGTGCAACTGTATATGCTATGACATATCATATTTTGCGTGTTGTAGGTGAAGAATATAGACTTTATTATACGTAACGCAATAAAAGGTTAAAAAAGATGAAAACTTTGATGCATTTTTTGGTGATTGTTTGTTTTATTAAATTTATTAGGGTTAGAAGTGGGTCATTTCCCAGCTGAAGTGACTTCTCCGGCGGTTTTCCGGTGTGTTAGAGTGAGTGCAATGGACGAGGCGGAGGAGCAGCTGGCATATCAGACGGCGGTTAACATCGGCGGCCATCTTTTCAAGGGAATTCTCTATGACCATGGTCCCGAAAGTCGATACGCAAGCGGAGATTCCGCCTCCGCTGGCGGTGGTGCTTCCACTCATCATCATCATCATCATCATCAACTTAACCTCATTACTTCGGGAACAATGGGGTTTGCTACAGCCACTGTTTCTGCAACCGCCACCGCCACCACCACAGCCAATCCGAATGTTGCATCGATTGATCCTTCATCTATATATCCAACGCCGCTCAATGCTTTCATGGCCGGTACGCAATTCTTCCCACCACCAAGATCTTGAAAAGAAAAGTCTCAAAAAAAAAAAAAAAAATCAAAACTTTGCAACTTTTTAGAGGTGCATTTGCATGATTTCATTGCTTTGATCTTGATCACACCACATTGGTTATGTAGAAATCAAAGAAACAAAGTGTACGTGATTCGAAAATTTGACGAATTTGTAATGATGGTTAGCTAGGAATTACGACTCCGATCACTACTACTCAATTGCAACATTGTTTATTAATGAATTCATCTTTTTTTAATCGGATTTCGCATCAAATTTCATTCTTGATTTCAATTCGACAAAGGGTTTTTAATCAAATTAAACCCGTAACCTTTTAGTTAAGTTCATCAAGGATCGATTCGAATAATGACTAATTACTTATGCAAGAAGTCATTGTTCTTGAGAATTTATATTTAAAAAAGGGTATTTTTGATAAACGTTGAATTTGCTCTTTTAGGTTCTCATGGTACTGTGCTACATTTGGATTTGTGCACAAAGAATAAGTTGTCATTAAGACATGGAGTATTGGAGAGTGTTTATTTGCTTGAATAATTAATAATTAATATATAATTTCATATAATTTTCTTTTACATTTTCTAAACTCGTTTTGCTTTCTGCTTGGTTTTTGAACTCGAGGTAGCTTTTTGCCCCGTTTACCCGTTTATCCTGCCGGGTTATAATGACACACATGCTTAAATTTGCCTTCTTTTCTTTCCAAAAATGTCCATAATTGATACTTAACCAATGGTTTTTAAGATTAAGTGATTAACCATCATTATTCTTCATGATTAATTACTCGTGCATAGTTCGATCATTTGAAGTTAAGTTTGTGTCGTATTAATTAATGCTTGTTGTTTTTTCGTGAACCTTGGCGATCGCTTATACTTGTTTTTGTCGTTTTACAGTTAAATGAATGGAATTGTTAATTACGTGATCGATCATGTTATAATTAAGATTAATTATAATACGATGCAAGATGGAGTTAATGTGTTTTGATATAAATGGTATGGTTTAAATAAAGTATGATGCTATATATTGCAACTCTTTGGTGTAATGTTTGGTGTCTTTGTTAGGACCATTTTTAACCTACTTTTTGTATTGAGGTCCATCCTCTAAAACCTTCATGTATTCATAGCATTTCTCATCAATTCACTATATGTCTCCATGTATACACATATATACGTATATATGTATATGTTGAAGAATACGATCTGTGACAATACAAATACAATTAACTGTAAGTATCAATAAGAATAAATGGTAATTTGTTAAGCAATCAGATAATAGTTGTAACTGTCTGAATATAATAGTTACGTGTGTATAATGTTCTTTTATATGTTTTGCAATATATGTAAGGGTAATTATATATGTACACCCCCTCAATTGCTAATCACACACCACTCTTCTTAATGTGAGAGGAGATTAACTTTTAATCATTGGGTCTCACGTCATAAACAAAAATCATACGAGCAAGGGGTGTGTGATTAGTAAAAATTAAGGAGAAGTGGTGTACATATGACAATGCCCTCTATGTAAATTAATGCATGCAACGTAAAGGTATTGAGTCTCGCGCGGTTGAGCATGTTGTATGTATATTAACATTGTAATTATGACGGGTCAATTTCGTCTGCATATAAACGATAACGAACGAATACCGATGAGTCGTAGGATTATTATTTAAAAATAGAAAATAAATTTATTATTTGATGATATAAATAGGTTAGAAAAGGACATAGGTATGTAGAAGTTTGAGTCCCAAAAGGGAAGAATGAAAGCTGTGTTTTTCTGCTACAAATAATATTATGGTTATATAAATGCAACTGTAAATGCATGTGGTGAGTTGTAATGATCGAGTTAATAAATTTGCATGCATAATTATGCTTTCATTTATGTATAATTAAATCATGTATGTATGTCTCAATTATATATATAATGATGATGCATGTATAATTAAAGCTAGCATGATCACATATACGTACATATTTCTGTATCTATAGCTAGATTTCTTTAGCTAGGCGTAACTCACGGCCTCTAGTAGGGTGCATGGTACTGTCCCGTGATACCCTAATTTCTCTAGGACTTTTAGATGCTTGTATAAATATTAAATAATATCATGTCATTTATATATATATATATATACACATAGAGTGGTGAAATTTTGCAAATTGTTATTTTGCATTAAATGAAACATTTTATCATAATGAACATGTAAATGACGTGAACTGCTCAATAATAATGCAAATTTAAACATATGTATATTGTAGTTGTACAATAAATTTAACATTTTATCGTAATGAACATATAAATTAAATATGGTATATCCAATCAAATATGACACTCCATAGATCTTGAAAACACACACACAGATATATATATATATATATATATATATATATATATATATATATATATATATATATATATATATATATATATATGTGTGTGTGTGTGTGTGTGTGTGTGTGTGTGTGTGTGTGTGTGTGTGTGTGTGTGTGTGTGTGAGAGTGTGTGAGAGTGTGTGTGTGTTTGTTTGTGTGTGTGTGTATATATATGTATGTATGTATTCATTTTTTATAATATATAGTCAATTTTATGATTTTAATTTATAAAGATTTTGAACATTGAATTGCATACATTTGTAAAGTTATTGAATTGCATATATAGTTCTTTTTTGTTCTGTGAAAACCATTGAAGGATTTCATTATTTTTTGTTCTGTGAGAAACACTGGAGAATTTCAACTACTTTGTCATGGGGGCTTTTAAACCACACAAGCTAGTCAACAATTGTTTTAGGGAATATTAAAAGATTGGCTACAATAATTATTATAATTATTTGCTTTTAAGTATATTATTTTTAATAATTTCTGTGACTACAATAACATTTTTGTACATTAAAACTTTAAGATATTTATGGTTGTTGAATGCAAGTCATTATAAGTATAATATAATTGTCAATTTTTATGTTAGTTTTTTTGGTTCATACAATGTGACAACATTTTCTTTATGTCATTTTATGAAAAATAACATCATACTTTGTATTCTGTTATGTCAAAATTTTAAGATAAGACATGAAAAAATAAAAACCTTGTTTGAATAATTAAAATTGACTTAAAATATGCTAATATTATCATATAACTTTGTTTACAAATATTGATCAAAATAAATATACAAAGTGTTTTAAAAGAATATCCATGAAATTCACCCATAAAAAATACAACAAATCACCACTTTTCTTTTATAGTTTGTACAATGTGCATTAAATGTATCACCTATGAAGAGGGAATGTAGGAAAGTCAGCTCTTACATCTACTTAATTTTGTTCATATAAATGGTAATCACCATTCCTAGCTTTAAAAGTTCCCAACTTCAAGAAAGCTTCATGCATGCTGGCTTGTACCTCATGCATTATTGAGTACTCCATGCACCACCACAAATGCATCACAATTCCTGCGTGATGCATCATTATTCCCACGTGATGCATTACGATTTTCTAGCGATGCATTGTGGTTCTCCAAGGTTCTTCGATGCATAATGGTTCTCCATTGAACCCACCCCTATAGAGAGAGAGAGAGAGGAGTTCAAGGAAAATCCAAAGTTCATCGAAAAACCATGAAGAACCAAAGTATCACGTGGAAACCAAAGTGCATATATAATGCGGAGAGGCTTTGTTTGTGCTTCACGATTCCCATGTGATGCACACGCCTCTCGTGTGATGTATATTGGTTCTTCATGATTTTTCGATACATTTTGGTTTTCTTTTGAACCCTATAATATATATACATTTATAAAAGCTATGGCTTGTACCTCATGCATGGAGTCTTGTACATCCATACATATATATATATATATATATATATATATATATATATATATATATATATATATATATATAGAGAGAGAGAGAGAGAGAGAGAATGAGAGAGAGAGATGAATGTGTATATGTATATGTATGTATAGATAAAGTAGTTAGTTGTAAATAAGTATAGGTAGGTAATGGGAAGGTCTAGAAAGAGTAGGGGGTCCTAGATTTGGAGGGTATGTAATAAAAAGAGAGTAATGGTTAAACAAGGTTACCTGAGTTGATGAAAGTTCTGATTCATAACAAGTACCCCTTTTGATCTAGACATTACAGTCTTTAAGGTTAAACATACTTTCTGACCACTCCAACATTTTTTTAGCTACTGTAGCTGGTTTTCTTTTTATATTTCTTTTTTCCTCTTAAATCTTAATTAATTGCCATTAATTTTATACTCTTTCTATTTATAAACTTCAACTCCTAATGATCCATCGACTTTCATGAAAAAAATAATAATCTCAAACTCGATCATAGCTTATAGGTTTGAAATGATCCTTGATCGATTCGCATGTGAAATTTAAAGCCCGTTTTACCATTACTGTTTTTTTGTTTGAAAGATTTGCTATTGAGTTGCTCGTTGCTCGCTTTGTAGAATTGCAACAAAAGCGAAAAGCACATTAAACCCTAGTGGTGCACGGTAACGTTGATATGTGAGATTTTTGGCTAACTTATTCAAGTGATGGTGTATTTTATTGGTTTGATCACTTACCTTTAGTGTATCATATTACTTGACCAAGAAATGAAAGTGTGATCAATTCTAAAAAATATAAATAAGATTCTAACAATCTAAGCCAATCATTATTTTTTGTGTCTGTTATATATAGATCACGTGATTTATGTCATCCATACTAGTCGTATACCGGTTGATGGGGGTCTAGAGATCGGTCATTTTTTTAAATAAATGAATAAATTTATTCGATTGGTGTTGGGAATTTGCATGAGTTCAAACGGAATGCTTGGATCAAACACTTAAATATAAAACGGATATTACTGATAATCAGATCTAACACTAAGAAAATAAGAACACATCATATAGATATATCTTATAAAATTGGGATCGTCAAAAGTATAACGAATCATTTCGATAAAAATGAATATAATAGAACCCATTTGTTGAAAGAAAAAAAAATGAGTCAATTACTAATACTACTTGCTCGTTGCAATCTTTAAGCACTACTAGAAAACAACCTTTCAACCCTGGTTATTTTTCATATAGACCCCGGTTTTTAAACCGGGGTTGAAGACGAGGGGGTTGTTCATACTTGTCATGGACCCCGGTTTTTTGACCGGGGTTAAAGGTTTTAGACCCCGGTTCAATTTTAATAAACCGGGGTTGAATGTACATTATAGGCACCTTTTCTAAACACATGGAACCCGGTTTAGTAATAAAGAACCGGGGTTATATGTACCATTTTTTTTAAAACTAATTTTCAGCTTAAAATTTATTTCCTGAAACTGTCATAGATAACAAACAAAATACTGCTAATCCCCCACATTTTCTGTTGAAATATGAATTTTTAAAACAGAAAGTTTAGTCTGTGTGTGCAGTGTTGCGATGTGTGTTAATTGTCGTTTTGTGTCCGTGAACCGGGCCATGAAGGTCCATGACCTTCGGCCATGGCTATAAATTTAAAGTGTGTATTTATTGATCAAATAGAAGCATAAATCATCCTCTTATACTACTGTTTTGCTGTTGGAAATTTAAGAAAAACAGAAAGAATGTATATTTGTTGCTGCACATACGTGTGTGTGTGTGTGTGTGTGTGTATAGACACACACTCACTCATGTAACACTTATGTTTTATATAAATTGAGGAGGAAAGGCTAGCTGCTATATATAGTCATTTACATCTGAGACATGCACCTTAATGGTGAGTCTCAGATCTTCCTTTATCATGCAATCACTTAGACAACACACACATATGTCACTGCACCTACTTTACTCTGTTTTTTTTAAATCATTTTCCAGCAACAATTACATGTTTGAATGGCAAGTTTATACATCAAGATGAACACACAATCAATATATTAATGCATAGGGTCCTGGCCGAAGGCCATTTGGCTATTCTTGGCCATTTTTACGGACCAAAACAGAACCATAAAAACACAATTTGATGCAAACACAGGACGGAAACACTGCTCCTTAATCATTCTGTTTTTCATTATTTTTACAGCTATGTGCAACACTTCCATTTTTGGGTAATCAATGATCCATATACAAACAAAAATATGAAAAGTAGTTAGTACCCTCTGTAGAAATCAGTACTTATGACATATATACAAACAGTTGGTGTGCAAATCACCAAATCAAGATTTGTATAAATCAGTCTAAACAATTAATCTCTCTTTATCAACAACATGTATTAAACAAATCCTACTACCAAACCTAGGAAAAAATAAGAACAAATCATTGGTTCATTGTACCTGAAAAGAAAACCACTAATGAACGACGAAAATAGTTGAGCATGAAGATCTGCTTCAACAAATCAATGGAGCACTCTTTGTTTGGATAATCAAACTCATCGAGGGTGCGCACCTATTTCACAAATCAAAACATAAAAAACAGAGTGTCAGAACCAAAACGATTGAAATGTTGAGAACCAAAACGATTGAAATGTTGAGAACCAAAACGAATGAGATGGGAAAGAATTGATAGATTTACCCTACAACGTCATGCAATTAAATAGTCAAATGACTGCCAAATGATGAGAGCATTAGTAGGAGTACCCATATATACTCACCACTAGAGTTGTCCCATCCCGAAGGATGATTTTATCATTAATTCTCCTGTCTATTTCACTCGCTGCAAATGTGAAGATCCATGGGGCAGAACCCATGACCGAATAGGACCAGAGTTCCCTGCTACAGTGACAGTTATTATGCCTTTCTCCATCGCATGAAAGGCACCAACTGATATCAGGTCTATGGTCAGCTCATAGGCAACAAAAGACATAGTTAGACATTAAGACTATTTTTTTCCATAACCACTGAATGTATATTAATTAATTAGCTGCAGCATCATAGAACCAAAACATGAACATATTCAAGAACTAAATACGAAAGCATTTACAATATTTCAGAACAGATGGATTCAAGTTTTAAGTATTCTACATGATATAAAATCAAAGCTAAAATTTGTAATCCAAATACACTATTTAAGAACCAGCAATTTACCATATAAAATCAGAGAAATCAAAGCAACAAGTTCAGACCAAATGAATCCATGATTTTTTTCAAAGAAATCAAAGCAACAAGTTCCATAATCAATTAATTCTCACCCAAGATCTGTAACCTAAACATCAATATTTAAGAACCCAAGATCTAAAACCCAATATTTATATGCTCAAAACCAATACCTGTAACATAAACAACCAAGATTTGTAACCTAATCCCCAAACAACAAAGCTGTCAGTCATACAGATGGGCAACACGGAAGCAGCAAAGGGAGAATGCATATGGTGACATCGACTGAGCTAATTAATCAGTGGTGGAGAATGGTGGTTTCTGAGAGAATAAGGGACAGGTCGATCTGTTCTCCAGCTGTAGATGTAGCGACGACGATTCTGCTTAGAGGAGAGTAGGGAGCAAGGGACCGGTGACTGGTGAGTATACGCAGACGACCTATAGATCGAATTTGCAGACCTGTGGAGACATCGAGAGGGAGAGGAGGTCACAATCTGGTTAGCAATTTTGCAGACCCGTGTTAGGGTTTTGCTGGGGATGGAAATGAAAAGAGCTGGTAGAAAGTAATTTAGTCATTTAGGTGAGAATGAGCGCCGATAATTCCCCCCAAAAATTTGGCGTTCACTTATAGACCGAGGTTTCTTTTACTCAACCGCGGTAGTATTAATAAAGAGCTTTGACCCCGGTTCGGTTGGAAGAAACCGGGGTCTTTGCTTTAAAAAAAACACGGATTATGTTTCTACCCTGGTTTTTAGGCCTTTTATTAGGTAACCGGGGTTTATTAAGAGGGGTTGAAAGTCATATTTGTAGTAGTGAAGGATGGAATTGTAATCCTTGATCATTGTTTGCATTGTGTTTTGATTTGAAAGTGAGTAGAGATGATCACTTGTTTTAATAAAACCTAAAATATGAAGATTGATGATTTAAACTCCTGATTTTGATTATTACATGATTAATCATTAAGAAGATGTTTCGTAAGGGTGGAATGTAATGAAAAGAAATTAAACGAGGTTTATAAGTTTTTTTTTATTGTTATATGAAAGAGTACTGATTCTTAATGAGAGAAAATAGATGATGAAGTTTAGTGTAAATTTCATCTCTCTTATTCTCTTACCAACACGAAGGGAATACAAAAGATAGAAAGAGAATTTGGTTTTATAGTTTTTTCTTCATTTTCAGTGTTCTATATTAGGGGTGAGCGACGGGTACCATTTTCCGAACCCGAACCGGTACCGACCGATACCGAATTAATATATTCGGTTCGGTATTCGGTTTTTAAATTAGCTAAAATTCGGTATTCGGTACTTTCGGTTCGGTATTCGGTTCTTAAATTAGCTAAAATTCGGTATTCGGAACCGAACCGGCACCATATAAAATTATACGGTTCGGTATTCGGTTCTTCCAAAACTAATAATTCGGTTTCGATATTTTCGGGATCGGTACCGGTTCGGTTCGGTACGGTACCGAGCTCACCCCTATTCTATATAATTATTATTGGTTTAAATATCTTATAAATTTCATTTCATTCCACCGTACCAAACGTCTCCTACGGGTGTGTTGTTGGTTGAGGTTATGAATTGATGTTTAATCATAGCTAAGGTTAAGTGTTATATGAAATGTTAAAAATCCAGATTCATTTACAAATAGCTAGGAAAGATAGATTCTTTCAACCATATGTTTTGTATGAATCTAAAAACATTTTTGTTCATTGTTTTTGTAATCCAAATTTGTGAACCTAATGCTTCCTGATATGTGTTTGACAAACTAGCTAGCTACAACCGAAATATATAAAATAAATTAAAAATTACATATACAAAAAAAAAAAAAACAAATAATAACATAATTAGTTAAAGGGTAATTTGTAACTTCATGCGCGACAAAGTTCTAGCTAGTTAGTTTCTAGAACAATTATTTGTCGGTCAAACACAACTTATGTTTTAAAAAAGACCAGAGCTTTTAAAATATTAGTTTAAGCTCTTATAAACAAGCACTTTAAATAAAGTTTAATTAAACAAGTACAAAGATATAATTTTCAAGATTAAATATATATAATAGCATGAAGTTGTTTTGTATTCAAATTTGTAATTTATATCACTTTGAAAACCGACAAACATGAATTTAATCTTATTATACATATTAATTTTTAGGGGATTTTACAAAATGTTTACGTAGGTAACTGTGTCAAAGGTTAAAGACATTAGCAAGAAACGTGGAAATGGTGGAAAATTGCACCTTATATCGCTGCCTTCTATTGATGATATCATTGGCGGCAAGCTTAGTATTATTGGCACGTCTAAAGAACTGTCGAAAATTGTTTCACGGGGTGTGCTATGTTTTACTTTGGGCAATTTGCAAATGTTGAAATCGTGTTTTTTTGCTATCGTGGAGTCTAAAGCATATGAAGATCTTTTTCTTTTTATTCAGAAACTATCAATGCTTTGGGTTAAGGATAAAAGTTGTATTTCTGAAGTTTAGTTGGAAAGATTGGACGATATCGTTGTATATTTAAAAGATTCTTAGGATATCCCTGGTGTTGATGTTTGTATGTCTATTGTGTTTTTGTTTGTCTTTGGCTTCTCTTTGGAGTTTTTGTCATATGTTTTTTGGTATTTCTTGTATTAGTATATCTTTAAAAAAAAAGTGCATTTTTCTTATTTTGTATTTTTTTTTTAACTTTCAATTAGTTTATTTGCCCACATATTGTGCTATTTTTAATAAAAAAATATTTATATAAAATGTATATAATCTAAAAGTTAAAACAAACAAATTATATATATTATTACTATTTGTCATAACACTTATATTTCGAACTTTATATATGAATATGATTAGTAGTTATATTACTATAATTTTTATATATTTGATATTTTAATTTACATATATAAAAACTATTAACTTATATGTGTGTTAAAATAACACCAATACTGCATCATGTCTAAAGTCATAAAACAATAAAAGGTCACACCTATAGACACAACATAACATAAAATTTGAATGATTGAATAATTAATGTTGGACATCTTTTAGAGCAAAGGGTATACCACCCTTTCCCAAAACCATCTTTCTATACATCTCAGCGCCACGTCAGCTTTTCTCTCTCCACCTTTTCCCACATTTCTCCACCTTTCTAAGTTGGAAATACTCATCTTTCTATACCTTTCCATCTTTCTTATTTTTTTTTAAATAAATTCATTTTAATTAACAAAACAATTATAACTAAAATAATTAATTTCATAAATATTTTCGTGTGGCCGAATGAAAAATACGAAACTGTATGAACGAAACAACAATTACGAAACTAAAATAAAAAAATACAAACATTTACGAAACTGAAATAAAAAAATACAAACATTTACGAAACTATAATAAGAAACAACAATAAAACTTAAAAAATTAATATTATATATATATATGTGTGTGTGTGTGTGTGTGTGTGTGTGTGTGTGTGTATATATATATATATATATATGTGTGTGTGTGTGTGTATGTGTGTGTGTTGTTTGAAAGGAAAAAAAAAGAAAGAAGGGGGTGAAAAAGGCGGTGCCGCGCGGCTTGGCAAAGCCGGGGTGGGGTCGATTTTTCTCGGAGCCGGACACCAGGGGTGGTGTTCCCAGCGACTCTTTCCTACGTGGCCGAAGCCGCTCGCCTGCGGGGTATGTATACCGCTCGCCCTTATAAGATACTTATGGTATTAAATTTATTATTTTGGTCAGAAATTTCATTGGATAATGAACTATTAAAATCTTAATATACGACTTGATTGCAACATAAGATGTTGTAACTTGTAAGGGGTTTAATTGTAATTAGATGACAGTTAAATAATCAGATAACGATTGAATTATTTGATTTGTCCATGGAGTTTTAATTCTTAGTTCTACAAGGTTGTTGGTTAAATCAAAAAAATCATCAAAATCTAATGATTTTTCGATATCAAAATGTTACGTAATAACAAATATAATGATCAAACCAATAAAAAAATAAAAATAATAATATTTTGTTAGTTGAAAAAAATCATGATTAAACCAAATAAATATTGAAGTTACAATGGTTTTTACGATAATAATTTATTAATTCTTAAAATAAACAACAAAAAAACAATAATGCATTATATTTAGAGATTGTTTAGATTTTCGTTTGAAAAAGTGCTGTAGTGTTTTGGAAACTAATAATCAAATAATAGTTGTAACAAAAAATGCTACCGGAAATGTAGTGTTTGGTTTAACTTCTGCTGTTTGCTATCATAATTTTCAAATAATCAGTTTTTCATGTATTTGGATTTGCGTTTTACTTGTAAAATAACCAAATAATAACTTGTTAAACAAATAAGCTACATTTTTTAACTTATGAAAAAGTATGATAGGATTAACTTTAAACGTAAATAATCACTCATTAACATATGCAATCCAAACACTTTAAACCAATTATTTATGTTCGTGTAACGTGATAAACTAATAACCACCCAAAACCTAACACGCAAAAGAGGTTTTCGATTTTCCTGCTTCACACCGTGACAGAAGTACACAAGCCTACAAAGGTTAAAAACAGTCAACATTTAAGGGGAATGAAAACGTCATCGTTTAGTGGATCTCACCAACACAAGGAAGAAGGTTCGTTAAGTTGCGTAAAAGCATATCTATTGTTGACAGAGGAATTAAGAAAGATCACCGAATCCACCGTGTCGGTGGAATCGCTCGATCAAACTATCACCGCCGGAGGGAAAAATCACATGAATATCATACATTTCTAGGATTTGTTCAGCTTAAGACGACTGATCGATCGGAATGGGGGAAGGAGGAGGTCTTCCGACGATGGATCTGATGAGATCAGAGCCAATGCAGTTAGCTCGGATCATCATCCCCATGGAATCTGCTCATCGGACCATTTCGTATCTCGGAGACCTAGGGCTTTTCCAGTTTAAAGATGTATGTATACTACTTACAACACGCCTCATTGCTATACAGGATTATATTTAAGATCATAATAATTCGTTGGATTTACCTGTTTGTTTATCCATCAAATGAATTGGCGATTTGGCATTATGAGTATTTTTAGTTTTCTGAAATTTATTGTAGTTAAGAAACTCACGTAGCTTTTAAATCCATACTAGTCAATTGTTGATATCGACTGAAGAGAAGTGATCTCAAAATTTTCGTTTTTAACATGTTTTGAACTGCTAGTTTCAGTTGATCGTTACTTATAAGATATTTGTATGCATCATATATTATGTTACGACGCCTCATTGTAGTGTGTATGCGAGTGACACTGACACACCGTATTCTTAAATCCAGTCAAAATTATGAACATTTCAGTTTTTGGATATCTTGTTTGGCCAAGACTTGTGTAGTCGTGGGTGGATCTCCCGTTTGATTATCCTAATGTTCATTAACATTGACAAGAAGATGTTTCTTATATGATCTAGTATTGGTTTCTTTTTCAGATGTTTTCCACTTTCTAACAATTTATTATTGTAGGTTCTTTTACTATTGAAGACCGTTACTTATAGAATATGTTGATATTTTTTTTCTCATAAAATTTTTCTAATGTTAAGCTAAGAAAAAGGCTTGTGAATTTGCATGGCCGTATTATTGCTTGGTGGATTGGTGAGTTTTTTTTTTCTGTGTGGATATCAGATGTGGTATGTGTAAAATGAGCCCATGCTTGGAAAACTTCAGCTTGATTTACTAGCAGTTGTACTCATAAATGTTTTGTTGAAAACCCCAAGAAGCTGTACGTACGATACGTGAGGTGGTGAAACTTTTGCGACCTGCCTATTGACACATCCTTGGTAATTTGGTGTGACTGTGTGAGATCCTACCTCAAGCCTCTAGGTTTATCATGAGAGAATCCCTAACAGGCCTTTGTAGTATGCTAATTTTGGATTCTTATCTTGCAGCCATTGAGGTATTTGGTGAACTAAGTGACTAAAGGGGTTGTCTCTATGCTTAGGGGACATGCAGCATTTAGCTAGCATTCATTAATTGGAATCGTTGGATTGGTTATAACTGATGATCATGAATTAGGATAAGAACATTTCGCTGACTTATTTCTGTATACATACATGGTTTCTAAGTACATGAGAAAATACTACTCAAAGCATGCATGTAGCTTTAACTATATATTTCTAATCAGGAATATATTGTTCCTGACACCATCATTTTAACCTATTCTTCTTATCTGGATAGCTTAACTCAGGAAAGAGCCCATTCCAGAGGACCTTTGCTACCCAGGTATGTTCATTGTTCGTCGCCTCCTATAGCTATTATCAGTCCTTTTCGGTATACGTGTATGATGTGATTTTGAACAGTTATATCCTTTTGCAATGTTACTCAATGTGGAGTGTGGACAACCAGTGTTAACGTGTTGGGAATGAGGCTACTGCTGTCTCTTTCATTCTCATTCAATAAAAAATCTTATGGGCTTATGAGGATATTCCATGTCTGGATGATATCTAGGGAAGGGTTCATATTTAATAGAAGACTAAATACAAGTTTGTCTTGTTAGGCATCGTAAAGCTGGTACTGCATACCCTAGAGCTATTAGCAAATCCTGTTGCACTATAAATTTGTCACCTTGCCAGGAAAATTAGGAATATAGATCAATCGTTGTAGCATACACACTTGAAAATGGCTAATCAATTGGTAGTAAATAAAATTGATATGATTGGCATTGTCTCAGACAATAAGGCCAGAGAGTAATATGAATACTCCCGAGCTTCTAAATGGACAGAAGTGGTTCGACAAGATTATTCTGTCTGTGTACTGGAGTGGAGGTAAATATCAATATCAGCTAGAATGTTATAGGTTTTCTCCCAATAATCCAACTGGGACATGGACCCAACCTTACATGACATTTGATATTCTTTTGCTTCCATCTAATAATACTGTATATACTAGAAAAAAGGTCCTTTACGAAAGCCTAGTTGGCAAATTGTTAAATGTACCCTGGTTGTGGTTATTCACTGTGTGCTTATATAGGTCTAAGACGGATGACCACTTCTGCACTGACATGCATCATTTCATCTTTCATATTCCTCAAGAGTTGGCTCATATTAATAGTTTTCTTCTTTAATGGGAGGATTGAAGAGAATATAAACCTGTCACTTGGTTATCAAAGAGAACATACTAATTGAAGCATCATACTCTCTAAATTATATACCTGTCACTTACTGATTCATTATGGCACCCTTTTCTCTTTTGGCTCCCGTTTCAAATATCTTTCTTTTGTTTCTTCCTATGAACTTAGATTAAAAGGTGTGGGGAGATGGCACGCAAGCTACGGTTTTTCAGGGATCAAATGATAAAGGCTGGTCTGTTAGCGTCAACATGGCCTTCATATGGCTCAGAGTTTGGTCTAGATGAACTGGAGGTAAATAAAATGGCCAACAAGCATTCAAGAATTATCATGTTATAACTCAATCACAACATATGTTGTGGTGATTATTAGGTGAAACTCGGAGAACTTGAAGCAGAGCTGAAAGAGATGAACGCAAATACTGAAAAGTTACAGCGTTCCTATAATGAACTTCTTGAATATAAGCTTGTCTTGCAGAAGGTGATAAGACTAATTTACATTATCATATATTTGATCATAGATTCATTCTATGATATGTGTGCACTTCTTAAGTCCCACAACATGGTTTAAGGTCACGTATCATTATTTTCTTATTTCAGGCTGGTGAGTTTTTTCATCTGGCTCAAAATAGTGCTACAACTCAACAGAGAGAATCTGAAGAAAACCGACTTGTTGAAGGATCAATGGACAGTCCATTGTTACTAGAACAAGTATTCATTTCTTATTTGGTGCTCCATGTTGATGCATGTAAATTTTTATAATAACATGTGCCCCCTCCTCCCTCTTTTCTCATGTTTGTAGGAAATGACAACTGATCTGTCGAAGCAAGTTAAGCTGGGATTTGTAAACGGTCTCGTCCCAAGAGATAAATCAATGGCATTTGAAAGGATCCTATTTCGTACAACCAGGGGTAATGTTTTCTTGAAGCAAAATGTTGTTGAAGAACCTGTCAATGATCCTGTGAAAGGAGAGAAGGTTGTATTGAACTTCATTTAATGTCATTGTTAATCATCTGGGCTTATGTGAATGTGATAATAGTGCTTCTTAAAGCTAAGACTATTACTAATAGCTCTAACCTTTTGTCTTTTTTCCAGGTGGAGAAAAATGTATTCATCGTCTTCTATTCAGGAGAAAGGGCAAAGAACAAGATTTTGAAGATCTGTGATGCATTTGGAGCAAATCGTTATCCATTTACAGATGACATAGGAAAACGTCACCAAATGATTACAGAGGTATGTGCAATACCAATAAGCTTCCGATGATTGCATGAAAGTATATGTAAAATCTTGCTTTCTTTAGAAACTTTCACCGTACATGATTGCCTGCTCTCATGAAGCTGCTGTGATTTGTATAGCTTTGGTGTAGTAAGTTTGCTTTATTGACTCGTGATGTGCTTGATACTAATGAAAGCATTAGGTCAACGTGTTTTTTGTTTCAGACCTTAGGTGTTGATTTTTTGGTGACCGTACTGAACGCAATGAAACTTGTATATATAAAAGCCTAAGAATGTAATCTACCCAAGGAATTTTATGTATATTAAAGCATGTGAATGCTGGACCCATTGAAAGCGTAATTTCATTGGTTAAAAGCTAGTATATATAGAACTTGTTTTTAATGGTGCTTAATCTTATACACACACACACACACACACATGAGTCAGGTTCAAAAAAGTACCTCTCGAAATCAAGTGCACCCGAAGGTACCAACCTTAAAAAACTTTTTTTTAATTTTTTTTTCTCATAATCATGTTTAAATTAATGTTATACGCATGATATATGAATTACACATACATTCACAGTTTCTGTGTCATTAAAAATTATGTGAATGTTCAATACACATTTATGTGAATGGTCATCCAAGTGAATGATCATTCACACAATTCACATGATCTTTTTTTTACCAATTACAAGATTTATGATGTTCATTCTTTTGAAAAAAAAAGTCTTAAAAATGTTGTCATATACTTACATGTCTATTCAAAAAATATATATGTGAATGATCATTCACATTAGGGTACGCTGCAATCTCATAGGTACGCTGATGAACCTGATTCATATATATATATAGAATATGGTTTGAGAGAGTACCGCCCATTATGCAGCTCACCAGAATGTACCACCTTTAAAAAAATTTTTTAAATTTTTTTTTCATAACATGTTTAATTAACATTATGAAGATCATGTGTAAATTTCACATATATTCACATCTCCTAGCTCCTAAAAAATGATGTGAACACACACTCACATAAATTTACATGTATGTGAGCGTGCATTTATGTGATGCGTGTTTTCATGCACTTAGAGTGTTCGGATTTGCGTGAAATTTACATATGATCTGTATAATGTTACTTAAAACATGTTCATGAAAAAATTTTCAAAAAAATTACTTTTAAAGGTGGTACCTTTTGGTGCGCTACATAATGAGTGGTACTCACTTGAACCTAAATGTATATATATATATGCTTAGGTTATCGTGAGAAACTAAAAAAATCTTGAGAAGTGTGAGAAGCATTATGATTCACTAGTTTTGTATATTGATTCACTTATTTTTAAATTTATTATTTATTATTTATATTCAAAAACTAATGAATCAATGTTAAAAATTAACATATCGTTGATTCATTTAATCTGGCATATATGATTCATTATTCATGTATTCAAAAATTGTGAACAATAGGTAAAACGATGAAACAGTGTTTCTCACTTCTCAAGATATATTTAGCTTCTCATTTGATTCTAAATCTATATATATGTGTATGTGTGTGTGTGTGTGAGTGATAGAGTTAGATTTAGATATTGAAAAGCTTGATCCTCTTGAGTAGCGAGACAGCAAATGCTGAAAGTCACTACAAATAAAACTATTAGGCATACGTGGATTAAATTCTACCGGTGTGAATGTTGATGGATGTTTTGTTTCAAAGAGTATAACTCATAGTTGTCAGGAAAAGCTGTTGTCATGTCTAAAGATTAAATTCCAACTTTTAGGTATCGGGAAAACTTTCAGAGCTAAAGACCACTATTGATGTTGGAATATTGCACTGGAGCAGTGTGGTACAGACTATTGCTAATCAATTTGAACAGTGGAACAGTTTGGTAAGTTTCACTAGTCTATTAATACTGGAGAAACAACACTTATATTTGTTCTTGCACTTTCTGAATCTCTTTATTCAGGAGTACCAAATGTTTCTAGAATCTCAACTTGTAATTTTAACTGATGAAAGGTCAAGAAAGAAAAATCCATTTACCACACATTGAATACTCTCAGTTTTGATGTGACAAAAAAGTGCCTTGTGGCGGAAGGCTGGTGTCCTGTTTTCGCTACAAGTCAGGTATATGTCGTTAATTTCTTAAAGAATCTCTATAATGATTGATCATTGGTATACCTTTGACAAATTATTAGTTGATCTCGTCTTGCTTTTTTTGCAGATCCAGAAGGCTTTACAGCGGGCAACAGTTGACAGTAACTCACAGGTTGGTGCCATATTCGAGATTCTGCGTGCTAAGGAATCACCACCTACGTATTTCCGCACAAACAAATTCACTTCTGCTTTTCAAGAGATTGTAGATGCTTATGGGTGAGTTCCAAAATAAGTTATTTGTTTTGCAATTGGGCATGTAAAGCAGTAAAGGGGGAAACATACGATGATCGATATGATTATTATGTTATTTATGGAAACTTGCATAAAAGGAAAAAAGAAGAGTTTAGATTGGTTTCAATTTCAGGTGATGAAACCTTGTTTTGCCCATAGGTAACATAGCTTAAAACAATTTAAGTCTAAGATAAGGAACTTGAGCATATTTTTAAGGTAACATCCTTTATATGGTTAAAACCTTAAGGTCACCAACTTTCAATTTTTCCTATTTTGGCGGTGGATGCTGCCAAACGAAGACATTTCCACATCTGTCAAAGTTACTACTTTCTTGCTTACACTTCACGAGTTATCCAAATAGAAAAAAAATAAGATAGAAGTTCATACCTGAATTGTTCGTTTTTAAGTTGTTTACTTGAAATAGAAATCAATCTAAAATCATTATCAATTTATACTATCTATTTCTATTTAATTGTTAGAATTTTTGTTTAACACCATTTATTATTTTAATTCAAAGTTTAAGAGATGGACAAAATTAAGGGGACGTTTGGTACGGTGGAATGGAATGTAATGGAATCACACGACATTTACAAGTATTTTTGTTATGTGATAAGTGCATTGATTGACAATGAAAGGGAGTAGAGAATTGAATCTAGTGTAAATTTCATTTCTCTCCTTTTCTTCTCTACATGGAGAGAATCAAAAACATGAAAAGAGAATGAACTTTTAAAAATGTTTCCTTCATTTTCTATGTCTACCTTTTATTTATTTATAACCATCATTGGTTAGAAAAGCTTATGAACTTACACGAGTCCATTGCATTCCATTCCACCATACCAAACGCACCCTAAGTGAATAATTTACTATTTTCTTTCAGTTTAAGAGGTATGAAAATATAAAACAAAATATATGAACGCTAAAGTTATTTTCCTTTTCAGGGTCGCAAAGTATCAAGAAGCAAATCCTGGTCTATACACGATTGTTACCTTCCCTTTTCTATTTGCGGTCATGTTCGGAGACTGGGGCCATGGAATATGCTTGTTTCTTGCAACACTATTTCTTATTCTGAGGGAAAAGAAATATTCTAGTCAGGTAATTTCTGCTGCCTTTCTGTCACGTTTTATCATGGTTTGTCTGGATTTTATATCTGGCTTTGCTAGTTTAAGTTAGGCTGCAGTAAAAAACTGATGCATACATGGGTTCATTAAAACTGTTTTTTAATTTATGATGATATAATTTGGCATGAAGCTGAAAGATTATAACCTGATCACATCTAGCTTTTTAATCCTGATACAATAGCAGGTGTTTACCATGTTTATCAGATGATTTTATCTCCTTTTTCCCATTTAAATCCAGACTAAGAATTAAAAATGTTTATGATTTGTGGAAAATTGGAAGCTTCTGTCACTGAATCATTTTTTATTAATTTCCTCTAGTATTTAAAGCAAGAAAATTGAAATAACAAGGTGGTAATTGCCCGTGCGTTGCGACGGGAAGGGGCTGTAATCGAGCCGAGTCGTGCTGAGTAGTGCCAACCTCGACTTCAGCTCAAGATTGAAACTCAAAGCTCGAAACTCAACTCCAGCTTGATCTAGCCTAACTTTCAAGCGCGAACTCGAGCTCGATTAATGTATCGATACATTCGAGCTCAACTCGACTTGACTGATTATTATTTGAATACTTAAAAATTTATAAATTGATGGCTTAATGACTCGACTCAACTCTGCTCGACATACTACTCTACTAAATATTTTATAAATAAAACGGTAAAATTGTAAATATGTGTAAGCTCAATTAGTAAGTTAAAATCAAGTTGATTTTGAGTCGATCTTGGGTAGCTCGCGAGTTGGCTCAGCTCAATTCACCCCTAGATGGGATGAAATTGTGTTTATATTGAATAATGATAAGAATATTTGACATCAGATGAATTAGAAAATTTAAAATTACAAATAAGTAAATATTAATCGAAAATGTGTTTAAATTGCTGTGAGATATGGCTGATTATGTCCTGGGGCGGATGCCGTGTGTGGGTGTGGGGTTCAAATGACCCCGATAACCTTTTTATTTACGTGTTATATATATAATCGAAAAATTTTCGACCCTAATGACTTTTGAAGTTTGACCCCAATATCCTTGTTGGTTTTTATAAATTTTACACATAAAAATATTTGTTACAAAATTTAAGAAAATATACTAAAACCTAAAAGTTTGTTAACAATTTAACAAATCATTTAAAAATACATGTGTATTGAACCTTAATTTATTAGGCTTATTCATTGTTGGACACTTCACATTTGGGCTTGGACTAGGAATATATTGCTAGTTTAATTGTTACTTGTTTGTTGTTTGTAAGAATGTTCTTTGTTCTTTGTTGTTTTAGTCTTTTGGATATTTAGATTTTATTTGTTGAAGACTTCTCCACAAATTACATTAAATTTGTGATTTTATTTTAGTCTTTTGGATATTTAGATTTTATTAGTAAGTGTTTAACAATTAACATTAAATTATTTTTATTGAATTGTTTTAGTTCATTAGACAATATGAATCGATTTTTGAAAAAACTTACCAAGATCCACATTTTCATCAAGTGGAGCTTCTAATACTTCTCCACAAATTCCACAAGTAATTGCGCAATTCAATTGGCGATGAAAGTGACTTGCATTTGCCCCAGAAAGAATTACTCAACCTTTTGGACGATGATATAATAACTAATAATTTTCGAAAGATGAAAACTCGTAGGGGACAACTGTAGAATCTAATTTCTTTTAGTTTGTAACGGTTAATGTGTAGTAGCATTTACGTATCTCTTTTATCATATAATCAAGATGAACTGACCGAACTTTTGGGGTGTGAAATTTTTTATAGAATCACACACTCGTACGGTCGTAGTGTGATAAATTCCGACCCCTATTAAAAAAATTCTGGATCCGCCACTGATTATGTCATATGAGGAGTGTGCTAAAATCCCTTGTAATCTGTGCACAGACCAGAAATATCACAATAGTGTTTATTATTTTTGTCTAATACTATTATGCACAACAAGCCATGTATATCCTTCAGTCCTTTTTCTGCTATATATAATATCAGTCTCCGTTTTTTTTGGTGTTCATACATCAGTGTTGACCTGCAAGTTTCAATACTTGTTTTTAGACCTTTAAATACTCTTTATGTGGTCTACCTCATGTTTTGACTCATCAATAGCACATCTGTTAAAAACACAAAAAATTTTATATCTCCATGAAAACAACGAATATTCCTTTGCTTTCTGCATATGTTTGATGGGTTAGCATTATCCTGGAGTTTTGTTTTCCTTTGCATTTTTGGCTGTGCTATTATATTGATTATCTTTTATCTTTGGTAAATAGCAGAAGCTAGGAGACATCATGGAAATGGCATTTGGTGGTCGTTATGTTATCATAATGATGTCAATTTTCTCAATTTACACGGGACTGATATATAATGAGTTCTTTTCTGTCCCATTTGAGCTCTTTGGGCGCTCCGCCTATGATTGCCGTGATCCTTCCTGCAGGTATGGTTTGGGTACGTCAATTTTCATGGATCATCTTTGATGTACCGTCTTTTAACACTTGAATGCACTTTAGGGATGCTACCACTGTTGGAATGATCAAGGTCCGGGACACTTACCCATTTGGTGTGGATCCTATGTGGCATGGAACACGCAGTGAATTACCATTTCTTAACTCCTTGAAAATGAAAATGTCAATATTACTGGGAGTGGCTCAAATGAATCTTGGAATCATTTTGAGTTACTACAATGCAAAGTTTTTCCGAAATGACTTGAACATCCGGTAAGCTATCAATAAAAGAATGCATATTGACTCGTCCAGTCAGTTGCTAGTTATTTTGTTAGCTTTCAATAAAAGAATGCCTATCCTTTCATGAATGTATATTGACTAGTCACCAGTCAGTTGCTAGTTATTTTGTTAGCTTTCAATAAAAGAATTTTTCATCCGTATAATCACCTTTTAAACATGGGTTGTTTCAGGTATCAGTTCATTCCCCAGATGATATTCTTGAACAGTTTATTCGGCTATCTTTCTCTACTAATAATTATGAAATGGTGCACTGGTTCTCAAGCTGATTTATACCATATAATGATATACATGTTCCTCAGTCCCACCGATGATTTAGGAGAGAATCAGCTTTTTTGGGGCCAGAAGTATCTTCAGGTTTCATATTCTCTTAATTTGCCAAAAACAACTCCTTCATAAGTATATGGGTCAAAAGTGCCATAATGATAACTAAGTGAATGTCTTAATCTCTCTGAATGCCAGATTCTACTACTACTGTTGGCACTTGTTGCTGTACCATGGATGCTGATCCCGAAGCCACTTCTATTGAAGAAGCAGCATGAGGAAGTATGCACAAATTTTATTTTTATGAATTTATCTTATTTTTCATTTTCCTTGGTAATTAATCTACCTATTCTACCATCTATACTTTTTTATCAGAGACACCAAGGCCAATCATATGCACCACTTCACAGCCTTGATGAGAATTTTGAATCGGACTTTGATGACAAACCCCATGGTGGACACGAGGAATTTGAGTTCAGTGAAGTTTTGGTGCATCAACTAATACATACGATCGAGTTTGTTCTCGGTTCAGTGTCTAACACCGCATCTTACCTACGTCTGTGGGCTCTAAGGTCAGTTAGCAAATTCATTATACTTTTATGGCATGTGTAACTGTACACTACTTCTATGGTATCTCCCACTCTCCCCTACTCTCTACCTTGAAATTAAAATAAAATATTAAAACATTTTAGGGTGCTTGGATATTTTGAACCTGAGTATCAAATATTGTTTGCTAACTGTAGATAGTCATTTTTAGTGTTAGGTAAACTGGTGTTTGGTTATACTTACCTGATTACATATGGGTCAAATAATCCCCCAAGGACCAAGGGCAACAAAGTAGAGTATCTGCTTATCTTTTATGTCATTTTATCCAAAACTTATTTAAAATAAGAATTTTCCAAAACCCAAAGTCTCGAACTCTAATTATCTGAATATTACTACAGCTTCAAACAATGGAAACACATCCGAAAATTCTCCCTTGCAGGATGTGTTGTCACAGCTGGTTATTTGATATGATATAATCACTTCAAAATTACACATCCAAACATGATAGTTGTTTCATATAGCAAGAAATGTGCAAGCTTTCGAAAATCTTTATTTTATGCGTCTCTTAAAATTACCATTGTTAAATTGTATGATACCATAATCTTTCAATGAATGAATTGTCCAGCCCACAAGGGACTCCAATGTGTCGTATTTAGGCAATCATTGTTGTATTGTATATTTTTATTAGGGTTAAAGTCGTACAAATCCAACATACTTTTCTCACTTTACCTAAATGACTAATTAACCTTTTTTTTTTACCGGATGGTAGTTGTACTCCAAAATAACTTGTCGATATGGTACGTGTAACCAATAACTATGTCGATATGACAGTTTTTGTTGATTCAAATGACAATGTAGCAGGTTTTTAATGACATGATGTTTACGTGGATTTACCATATCAACATAGTTACTGGTTACACGTACCATATCGACAAGTTATTTTGGAGTACAACGTGGATTTACGTGGATTTCGATCTATATAAATAATATAGAAAATCCACATAAGCATATAGATCCTTTTCATATTTCTAAAAACACAAATATAAGATTATTACCGGTAGAACCGGTAATCAAAGGTACCATCTCAACAATAAATGTTAAGTACAATTGTACAAGTACCAATGGGATAAAAAAATAACTAGATTAGTCATTTGAGTAATTTTAGTAAAGTAACATACATTTGTATGACTTTAACCCTTTTTATTACCTGAATGTATGAATCTTTTTCTCGTTTTCTTTACCAGTCTAGCACACTCAGAGCTTTCCAGTGTATTTTACGAAAAGGTCCTGCTTCTTGCATGGGGGTAAGCGTTATCACTTGTGATTCTAAAAGAATTATCTTTCGATAAAGCTCAACAGCTAACTCAACCAATAATTCTGTGACTGTAGGTTCAACAGTGTGGTTATACTTATAATTGGCATAATTGTATTCGTTTTCGCAACCGTTGGTGTGCTACTTGTGATGGAAACACTGAGTGCTTTCCTACATGCTCTGAGGCTTCACTGGGTAGAATTCCAGAACAAGTTTTACGAAGGAGACGGTTACAAATTTTACCCGTTTTCATTTGCTTTAGCTTATGATGAAGAAGACTGATGCAATTTTCGAAGCATTTCGTCGTTTCTTGCTTGCTATACCCATACCCACATAAAAACACATTTTCTAGCTCCACATAAAAACTCATTTTCCAGATACTTGGGTTCCTCAAACATAAAATTTTAGATTCTTTTGTATGTATTTTCATTTCTTACCATAAAATCTAGTGTGTCGGATTGTCTATCAGTTAACATAAAATTAGAGGATCAACTTATAGCAATTTATTCATTATTTTTTTTCCATTTATTGGGAGTTTTAGAACATGAGATTATGTACTTCAAGCTAAAGAATCAGAGTTTATATAGTCTTGAGTGATGGTGGTTTGCTTTTTGCAAGAGGAAATTGTTTGTTTTAATTTATATTAAAGGCCATGTTTCGTTTGCGGATTTGGGAGTGGATTTGGAAGAATTTTAAGATTGTTTTTTTTGTTTGTTGGAATATTTTTGAACGACTTGGAATTTGTCAACAAATTAGAACATGTCATCAATTAAAATTAGATTTTTTTTCTTCCTATTATCTCGGATTTCATCGAACTAAACGTCATGTTTGGTTTATGAGAAAGAAGGAATTTCAAAACCTTCCGGTGCCGTTTGGATTGTGGGAATTTAATATCATGAATTTCTGAATGACAGGATTTAAAATATCCACGGGAGGATTGGATTACGAAAAAAATAAGTGGGGAATATGAAATGTTAAATGAAGTTAAAAAAATTTTTTTATCCAAACATGACAAAGGTACTTTTAAATCCAAATCTCAAATGAGTTTTTTAAATCCTCCAATTTAAACGGGGGGCTGATGGTGTGTTTGATTCGCAGGTTCTTTGGGGTTTTCTAGGATTCGTATCACGTTTGGTTTGTGGATTTAAGCAAGGGTTTCAAATTCCAAGGTTTCAACAATCTTACCCTCTTTTGTAACTTGAAAACCTAGCTCCTCTCCCTTAGTCACTTTGCATTTCAACAATCCCGTCTGGGCCATCTTGGTGTGAGGAGAGCATTGGGTGGCTAGGGGTATAAACGATTCGAGCCTAAGCCCGTTAAGGCTCGTGCTTGACTCGTTAAAAAGTGTCAAGCTTGAGCTCGAGCTCTTTCAGGAATTATCATACAAGTTCGGTTCATTTACACCCCTAGACGGCACCATGAAAAAGACTGTATTTAAGCATAGGTACTGGGGAGCTTAAGGAAGCCTGGCATTGGGGAGCGTTGGGTCTGCGATGGAAATCCCACACACAAAATCCCAGTGTTTTTAATGCAAACCATACATGGATTGAAATGTAAATGAAAATACAAATGTTTTGATAAAATGAAAGTCCCACCAAACCAATCCACGCACCAATCGTCACTTGAGTATTTCTATATTCCCACACTATGAGATTCTCAATCTATAGGTTCGTATTGAATGTCCAATTCGACTTCATTTACTGTAAAATTAAAGTATCAATTTATAACCTTAATTAATTTTCTTTTATTGGAGTTTGTGAAAATGAGATTGATTCCTCGAAGCCTAAATATCAATGTTTTATAGTCTTGAGTGATGGTGATTTGCTTTTGCAATGGGAAATTTGTTATGTTTTAGATTTTAATAACCCCCTATTTGGTTTAATGTATTTAGGAGGATTTGGATTTGAAATTTATTAAGTTTCATGTTTGGTTCAGAAAAGTATTTCTAGATTTTCCTCGTTATGATAATCTCAAGATTTTATGGCTTGAATGATGTAATAGATTTGTGGCCTTTTTCATAACATGACAAGATGATTAGAATTATTGACACTGTTTGTCAAGATTAATATGAAATAACATTTTTTTTATGGGTTATAACTTAAGTATGGGTAATCATTTTGTAAATTTATCAATGTTCTAATTTATAACACTTATTTTTACCTATCTATTCATTATTTTTGAGTTTTATTTAGATTTTTTTACACATTAATAACATATTTTTATATTTGTATCAATAAAGAAATTGAGCAAAAAAAAGTATCTAAAAATAAATCAAAAGACATTGATTTGTATAACGACTTACCTATATATATGTACAAAAAGCCTACACAACATAAATTGATATCGTAATAAATGTACTTAATTATTATGTGAAATGTGAATCTTTTTATAATTTTCATTGTTTTGATTTTATTCCAACAAAGATGAATGAGATGACAGTTTCAATCGATAAGGCGTGTTGATATATCCACCCCGCTCACTCCAGCGGCTTTCCACCTCAGCTAAAAGCCGGCGAGAACATTGCCCCTCTCCATCGGGCTTGCTCATTTATTCCATGGCTCGGGGGTCTCCCACTGCAGTGATCTTGCTCTCTCTCCTCTTTTTTCTCTCTAAAATTAATTGGGTAAATGAGTATTGAGATAAAAATATTAGAATGGTGAGTATTTCTGATGTTTAAAATGGAAATGATAGAGAGAGAAAAACTGATGTGACACTAAGATGTTCAAAATGATGATTTTGGACGGGGTGAATACACCCTCACCGTAACGATGATGATAACACGATGGGTAATTTGGACAAAAAGGATGCCACATCACTAAAACTATTTAATACTTTAAGAAAAGTACACTCAAGTATCCACGTAAACAAAGTAAATATTAAATCTAAAACCTAAAATATAAGGACGACAATTCCAACACGACACGAATCCGATATTTGGGAAAGAGATACGGACTTGACTCGAACCCGAAATGAGATAAAAATGGGTCAACACGAAATTGACATACAAAAATTTTGAGTCGAGTTAAGCTCAACTCTAGGTCACTCAAAGTCAAACCGATTAAACCGTTTAGAGTTTTTAATAAAACTGTAAAATTAAAATTAAAAAAACCAAAAAACACCAAAAATAAAACTTTATAATTATATTGGATCATGAACATTTATTAATATATTAGTCAAACTATATTTTTTATTGTTATTTGGATTTTTTTTTAATCCTACTTTATGTTTTTTTAAATTCAAATTGAACAAAAAACTAGATACCAACTTTGATAATTAAAAGTGAAGACAAAACCAATAACCAAATTAGAAAACAAAAGCTGAATTTGAAAACTAAATGTTAAAAAGACTAAATTGGCAACCCGTGACGTTGTCACGAACCTGACATGAAAAAAACTGACACGTCTCGAACCTAACACGAAAATAAATAAATCATTTAAGGATATACACGATTTTAAAACCTATTAGCACAAACACGATGACCAAAACCTGATCCAATTGCCATCCTTAAACGATTCAAAAAGTTATTTTTATTTTTAAATAAATCATAGCTACAAACAAAAGTTAGTGAATTTTGAAGTGGAGAAAAAAAAAAAGTTGAAGGACTAAATTTAACATTTTTTAACAAAAGTTAGGGAATTTTGAAGTGAAGAAAAAAAAAAGTTGAAGGACTAAAATTAACACTTTTTCATAAGTGTTGTATTGTGAGTTGTGACTTTGTGAGCAGACAAGACATATATGTATCTATCTTCCCAAAAACCCATGTCTACGTTTACTGGAATCCGTAGATATCGTTTAGAGAGAGAATATAGGCAGACTTCAAAGATTCTAGAGAGAGAAACCTCGATTGAAGAAGAAAAGCGACAGAGAGAGGATTATCTGAATCAATGGAGGACGATCAGAAGAACACCGACCTAGAAACTTCACGAGCAGATAGATCTGTGTGGCTTATGAAGTGTCCAGTGGTGGTGGCTAAATCATGGCAATCTGTACCTCCTGAATCTCATCAGAACCTCTCTAAGGTCGTCGTTTCTCTTGATCCTCTCCATCCCGAAGATCCTGCTTCTCTTCAGGTATATATGCTAAATTTATGCCTATTTAGTTGTAGTTTTGCTTTGATTACTGATCGATGATTGATTATTGGTTATTAGGTCTATATGTAGTTGTAATGAATTTGAGGATAGATGTTTAATTAGTGGACAGGTTGAATTTGGCTTTACAATATGTCTTTCATTGTATTGGTATGTCGTATGTACAATTGTGCGTTATATGCAGCTGCTATTGTGAAACCCTAGTTTTTGTGTATTGCGTTTTTGGAAGTCTGGAACAGGTTTCCTTGATGACATATATGGGTGTATATTTCAGTACTAAATTAAAGCTTGGTTGCATAAATCGTGTCAAAAACCATCTTGTTGCATAAATCGGTAAAAAGGTGAAACTTTGATGCATAAATAAGCAATTAATTCTTTTAAAATTGAGGATATGTGGGGGACTTGATATATGTGTATGTGTGTAGGTACTAGCATAAACCAAATTAATGAAAGAAAAAATTTAGTTCGTAAATTCATGCATTCAAGATAAGATAAATGCATGGTAAAACCTAACTCTAATCTTTCTATTATATTAGTCTAAATTGTCATAAAACTTGTTTTGTCCTTTTTTCCTCTTGCAATCCTGAACTTACTGTTTATGTTTTTAGCCTTTCTTTTCTCTGTCTCTGTCTCTTTCTCTTTCTTTTGGTAAAATCCCTATCATCAATCGTGTATGAATTCATGATAACTTGATAAGTAATTGGGGAATATGGTTTAAACATCATGAGAACCCACAAAGAACTGCACCACAAAATCACCCGAGCAGTGGCGGATCCAGAAATTTTTTTTATAGGGGTCGGAATTTATGACGCGGTCATAGTTCTATAAAAAAAATTTCGAACCTCAAAAGTTCGGTCGGTTCATCTTGATTACATAATTAAAGAAATACGTAAATGCTACAACTCGTTAATCGTTACAAGCTAAAAGGAAATTAGATTCTACATTTTTCTCCTACGACTTTTAATATTCTGAAAATGGGTTATTAGTTATTACATGATCGTCCAAAACATTAAGTAATTCTTTATGGTCCAAATCCAACAGTAATTTTCATCACCAATTGAATTGTGGAATTTGTAGAGAAATATTAGAAGTTCTTCCACTTGATAAAATTTAGGATCCTGGTAAAAATTTTTTCAAAAAACGATTATTATGAATTAAAACAATTAAACAAATGTAAATAAATGTTAACTGTTAAACACTTAAATTCTTAAACAAATAATAATTCAAATATCTTAAAGACTAAAACAACAAAGAACATTCTAACAAACAACAAATAAGTAAATAACAATAAAACTAACAATTAATATATTCCTAAACCAAGCCAAATGCACATGTACTTTATAAATTATTTGTTAAATGAGTAACAAACTATTAGGTTTTAGTATATTTTCTTAGATTTTGTAACAAGATTTTACATATGTATGAAATGTATAAAAACTAACAAGGTTATTGGGGTCAAACTTAAAAAATCATAGGGGTCGAAATTTTTTCGATTATATACATAACACGTAAAATAAAAAAGTTATCGGGGTCGTTTGACCCCCGTACCCGACCTTTAGGTCCGCCCCTGCACCCGAGATGTGTTTCAAGTTTCAATTAGAGGTAGAAGCACTCCTGCTTCATAGATTTTACATGTTGACAGCTTTAGGCATGATGCCATTTGGAGAATGACATATATTTGCAAGTTGCAAGTATTATGCACCCTTCATCTAACTAAGTAAAGCTTAACTGTATAGTTAACCTACAGTGTAATGAAATGGGTTAAAAAGATTGATGACTTTATTTGTAGGGAGTGATTTCATAGTTAGTGAAATTTGAACTGTTTGTAATACAAATACACACATGACACACCCACCTTTGTGGCTTGTTGAAAATTTGACTTATTCTTATGTGTTTCTTTCCTATAATTAGTTCTCAATGGAGATGGCTGGCAGTGAGATTGTGAATGTACCAAAGAGCTACTCTTTAAATATGTTCAAGGATTTTGTTCCTATGTGCATTTTCTCTGAAGCACACCAAGGTAACTGTCTTACTTCTTACTTCCTAATAAACTTCAGTTGCAAATCTTTCATATACTTCAGGTTTATCAAATGTGACACTTCTAGATGCGTTATGGGTGTGTGGCTGAGCAAATAAGTTAAATTTTAGAAAGATGATTAATTGAGGAGTCTTATGAGATAATCAGTAGATCAGTTTCAACATTCTGGATGGTAGTGCTTCACTTTTTCTCGAGAATTACTAAATAGAATTTAAAAGAAACCATAAGTGTGGGCTTGCATTGTCTTTAAACAACTAGTAGCGTTATCTATGTTTAATGCCTATTAGTTTTGGTGTGATTCTATGTATTTATGATGTTTCTAATAATTGTTTATTGATAGAACTAATGCATCTTTGAATGTGCCTCAGGAAAGGTTGCTATGGAAGGAAAAGTTGAACATAAATTTGACATGAAACCCCATAATAAGAACATGGAGGAGTACAGAAAGATGTGCCGTGAACGAACAAATAAGTCTATGATTAAGAATAGACAAATACAGGTATTAAATCCTTTCTGACTGTTTATTCAGCTACCATCATGTAGTTAGTGTTTAACATTTTGATGGAATTTATTTTTTTCTTGTTTGCTCCACAGGTGATTGATAATGACCGAGGTATGCATATGAGGCCAATGCCTGGAATGGTTGGCTTGATTTCAACAAACCCCAAGGTAATCACGTCGTCAGTGTATTACTGTATGCCGACTTAAATATCGTGCACTTCTTGGAGCCTGAGGGCATAAGTGACTCAGTGGGTCATGGAGGAAATTTTATTTTAGCCTGTTATCTACATATGAATGTCTCCATGAATGAGAAACCCTAATCCGAATTAATAACACCAACTTGCTAGTGTGGTTTTGGACGTAGGTTATGAACCACTTATATTCTCATGTTCTTGTTTTTTCTCTGTGTAATTTACCTTCTTTTTCCGTGATTTTGTTCTTGTGTGTGAATCCCTACGCAATTACGCGTTCAGGATTTTCTAACAATTTTAATGAGCCAACACACACCATCACCTATCATCCTCAGGAATCATGATTTGACTACTTAAGTAAAGCTAATTATGGATTTACGTGCTAAAGGTCTCGACTTGTGGCTTGTACCGATTATGGAAAACTCCTTTCCAATAATACAAAGTAACCCATGCTGCTAATTTGCATCAAGTGCGCAAAGGCGTAATTTAATTTGCTCTAAATGATTCTCTCTCCAATGAGTTGTTTCTTTACCTTTTTTTTTTAACTGTATGTGTGTAACATGTGCTTTTACGTTCAGGAAAAGAAGAAAGCTGCTGCTCCAGTCAAGGCACCAGAGGTTAAGAGAACAAGGAGGGATCGCGGAGAACTCGAAGATATCATGTTTAAGCTTTTTGAGAGACAACCTAATTGGGCTTTAAAGCAGTTAGTCGTAGAGACAGATCAGCCAGCGGTGCGTAATTACTTTGTCCTTTTTTTTCAGTTGCTTTCACTGCAGTTTTAGGCTGGCTTGTTTACTACCTTATCATTAATCTGCATTTCAGCAATTCTTGAAAGAGATATTGAACGATCTGTGTGTTTACAATAAACGGGGATCCAATCAAGGAACATATGAGCTGAAGCCAGAGTACAAAAAATCCATAGAGGATACAGGTGCTGAATAAATCTGATTTCATAAATGACGCGATGCAAGTAAGAAGAGAAAGAACGAGCCAAAGAGACTTTTCTACTAACCAATATATTTTGTTGCTCGTTACAAATACTATGATTATACACTCTGCAGGTTTCGGTAAGTAGATTCTGTTATTATCGTAGGCATATGCCTAAACCAACCAATGATGAACTCTGACTGTCAACCCTCGTGAAATGCGGGGTTCAGTATGTTTGATTACATGAATAGAAACTGTTTATTTAGGAGAACTGTCAGCAATGTAGATCCGTTTAACCGGCATGTTTTATTTTTCTTGAAACGAAGTTGTTAAGTGGTGACGAGGTTGAAAGTACACTGATCATTTATGAGCAGTGATGCCCCTGAAGTTGCCTTCTGTAATCGTTGGTCAAGACTCGAGAGTCGAGACATCACGTTGGCGTTGATGGATCATAAAAATTTTCATCGGCGCATCATGTCGGGTAAGCTGGGTGTTTATTCGTTTGGTTTTTGGGTTTGAGAATTTTTAAAGATGGAACTTTTTGAAAATGAGAGTGATTTTTATGTATATTTTCCCATGATAAAAGAGTGATACACCGATGTTAAGATTAAGCACTTTAAAACATCCATTAATTAATGAGTAAATTACGGTCCCTCAGCTTTAAAGTTGCATTCGTGGTTCCTCAAACCACTTTTGTACTTGCTAGATAAGGTCCTTCTGTATCCAAACTTTTTAAAAAATGTCGATTTTTTTGTCATTCTCTCAATTACAAGTTTGGTGATTTCAATTTTGGTCCTTTTTCTTAGGCCTTGTTTTTTTTGTTAGAAGATCTTCGAACCTCTTGTGTCTGCGAACTCGAAGACGCGGGAAGATGTTTTATATGAAAGTGTGTTTGTTTTTTCTCCGTCTTCCTGCGTCTGCGAACGTTTTCCCGCGTCTGCGAATCTCTTACCGCGTCTGCGAAATTGTATGCGAACGTCTTTCCTCGTCTGCGAACCTCTTCTCGCGTCTGCGGACGTCTGCAGACCTTTAGTCCATCTCTTCTGACCACAGATTTCTACAGCTAAGTTCGCAGATCGCAGAAATCAACCTCATAAAAAACAAACAACACCTTAATTTTTTATTTTTGGTTTTAAAGTTGAAATATTAATTTAATAAATCATGATTTTATTCATTATTAAAATATTATATTATTATTCACATTATTATTATTATTAATTATACCTATATATTTTGTAAAATAAATCTATATTTATTTATTAAAAGTTATTTTTATTTATATACTTAATTAATTAATTTATGCCTCTTTTATGTATTCAATTTATTTATTAAAGATTTATTTATTCTTATATTTTACTAGTCAAATTATATGTGTAATTTTATTATTTATACATTTCCATCAAACTATTTCATCACGCGCTGAGGGAAATTCGAGAGATCCGGAGACATGGCCACTACTGGCCTACGGTCCTTGCAGATTACATAGCACATGCTAAGAGCTGCGATGCCTGCCAGAGGTATGCGGGAATCCAGCGCAAGTTAATAAATTTGATTTTATATAAATTTTGATTTTAATTTACTAATTTATTACATTAACAAATTTTGATTAAATTTTACCAATTTTATTATTTTTGATTTAAATATTTTATTACGTTAACTTTTTGATTTAAAATTATTATTTTATTTGTTTGGTTTTAAATATTTTGTTATGCTAATACGTTTTGATTTCAATTTAGTATTTCATTTGAAACCAAAACGTATTGACATAACAAAATATTAAAATTAAAACAAATAAATTGCTAACTTTAAATCAAAACATATTAGCGTAACAAAATATATAAATAAAATAACTAAAATATAAATATAATTCATTTTTTCTAATATCTATAAAGATTAATAAATATAAATATAAATACAATATATTATTTCTTAAATATTAATAGACAGAGAAGATTTAAAATATATTATTTTTAAATATTAAATGTATTATTACTCATCTATATATCTAATTTAAAAAATATATTATTTATTTATCTATAAATTATAAATGTATATTAAAAATAAATACAAATCATATAAAAATATATAATATTTAAAGGCAAAAATTATTAATAAAATTATATTTCTTAACATTTTATACATCATAAAAATATATAAACATTATGTTTACGTAAAATAAAATTTCAAATTATATTGATTAAATATATATAAATTTAAAAATTAAAAATTAAAAAAAAATGTTAAAAATATAAACTAAAAGGTAAATATAATTCATTATTTCTAATATCAATAAAGATTAATAAATATAAAAGATAAATATATTATATTATTTCTTACATATTTAAATATTAATAAATAGATAAGTTTGAACTTACATTCAAATTATATCTTATATATTCATATCTATGTATCTCATAAAAAATATAAAATATATATAAAATTATGTTTTATGTACAATTAAAATTTAAATTATACCGATTAAATATATATAAATTTAGAAACAAAAAGTTTAAAAAAACAACCACTCTTCGTTACTATTTCAAAATATACATAAATAATATATTTGACAACTAATTGTACTTTATTAAATTGTTTAAGTTTAAGTTTACACACATTATATTTAACCAATTATTTATTAAAAGTTATCCACGTAATATGTGGGTTCATAAACTAGTTCTTTAATAAAAAAATTGAATACATAAAAAACGTGTAAATTAATTCGATTAAGTATAAAAATATTTTTAATAAATAAATATAAATTTATTTTTAAAAATAAATAGGTAATAATAATAATAATAATAATAATAATAATAATAATAATAATAATAATAATATAAAAAAGACTAAATAATAGTTTGTTAAATTAATATTTTAAATTTAAAATAAAAATAAAAATATAAGAAAATGACCAAAAATGAAATTAAATTTAATAGTTGAGGAACTAAACTTGTAATTAAGAAAATGACAAAATCGTCATTTTTAAAAAGTTCAGAAAGAGAGAGACCATTTCTGCAAGTAAAAAGTGATTTGAGGGACCATCACTGTGACTTTGAAAATTGAGGGAACATTTTCGTAATTTTGCACAAACCACAGTGACAAATTGTAACACCCACATTTCTCACACAAATGCCACGTCAATACAATACACAAGTGGCAATAACGCAAACATCTCATAATGCACATGTCATAGGGTTAACTGAGAATCACTATTAATTTAAACTTTAATACACACAAGTTAGTCATGCATCATGCCACATACTGATACAATACGTACATACCGAACTAACTGCTAAACACTGATTACTGATGACTAACATAATACTGATCGAATACAAAATATAGATAACGACTCTAAAGTCTAGCATCACAATACAGTCAGCATACACAACTCTAAACTGCCCGATCTCTACTTCAGCTGCTGCGGCTGTGACTGCGATCCCACAGTATGACTGCCTGACACACAGAAGACTCGAAAACATAAGCTGGACAGCTCGTGAGTACGCGAGGGTTAGACTCTGCACATAACACATATAACATACACAACACATATATCTCGATGCACATAACATAGCTCGATGCACATAACAAAGCTCGATGCACACACATTGTGACACCCTTGCCACATTCAACCACAATTACATAACACCCAGGATTAAACACCAAACATAAATTACATAATGATCTGAAAGCTTAATTAAGATGCGGAAGCAATAAAATACATAAATAAAATATTACAACTGTTTCAAACACCCTATGATGCTATAGGGTTCCAATTCTAAGTCTACATACTCAATAACATTACAATCATCCCAAATAAAAATTATAAAAACAATCCCATTATTCAATTACCACGCTGAGTAGTAGATAATCTTCAATCACTTGAACAAATGACCTAGCTAGACGGTCCGGCTGCAGACTTTCCTTTTCCTGTAAAAACATCAACAACTGAGGGATAAGCTAATGCTTAGTGAATACACAGATTACGCATTTTATAAATCCTTATGAAGTCCACAAGAGTAGCACCGACGACACACGTCGTGCACTCTCCACGTACACAAAGTATGACACACATGAGCCGTCGCTCCTACGAGCCCAAAGCTCGGTATGAAACCCAACCATCTGAGACAGACATAACATCGGGGATGACATACTGCCTACCAGAACCTCGGAGGGATCAGCTCCGGGTCATATAGCGCAGTAACATCGGAGTAACAGATGCGACCCACCGGTCCATCGTTAGATGCACAACAAACGAACGGAGATGCAACAAATAAGAATGTGCATCTAAATCTACGCAAGTTAGTAGAATTCCAAACGAAAAATGAAGCAACATGTCTCAGCAGGCAATAGCAATCATAAAGCAGATATAAATATGCGAAATCATATGTACTCACAGTGGGTGCGATATTAAACTTTAAGCAATTTTATTTCTCTGCGGGCTTTCAACCGGACTCACAAAGTACCTCACTGTGGGTTAAATAACACCACAAGGGACCTGTTTCATTTTCATAATGAAAGCATATTATAAACATGTTCATACATAAATGAGCATCAATTTGTATCAATAAAAGTTATTACAACATTTCAGAACCGACACCCGAAACTCATATTTAAATCCTCTTACTTGATGGTTTAATTATTCCCAATTTATCCCTTCAATAACTTATTTATCAATAAGTTCCATCAAGTTTCTCAAATTATAGCGTAAACCCCCTCATTAATACCATCATTCTCTCGTTTACTATTGAGTATCGCCAAGTTTCACAATTTATCGTATCAACCCGTCTAAATTTATTATCCGAAATTTATACTTCAATTTCCAATATTCGAGATTGCCAAAATGACCATAATATATCTGAATTATAGAATGTCCGACCGATTCCATTTTATTTTCTCTAATTAAACCCAATCCAATACAATTATATATATATATATATATATATATATATATATATATATATATATATGCGTGTGTGTGTGTGAGAGAGAGAGTTAGTATTTTAATGTGTCATTAATTTGTGCATATAAGTGTACTTGGCTCATATGCATACACGTTTTCATATATATACATGTGTACATTGCTCACATAGACACATGCATACATACTTTGCATGAAATTACAAAGATGATAATATGGAAATGTTTAGGTACATGAGTTTGACCAACCTCCTGAAAGTTTCGGTATGCTTAGGATGGTTTATGATCATTACCGAAACTATCCAATGGTTTCTATATGAAGGTTTCAGTACACACTTATATATATGGTTTCGGTACCTAGTGAGTTTCGGTATTATGTACCGAAACCTTATGGTTTCGGTACCTCCATTTTTGGTCTCGGTACATTGAAAGTTTCGGTATCCTTCACACACACATATAAAGTTTCAGTATAAAGGGGGAGTTTCGGTAGTTAGTACCGAAACCTTCATGGTTTCGGTACTCCCCAACAAGTCTCGGTACATGCTAGAGTTTCAGTATAAGCTTTCACTATCAAACATAAGTTTCAGTACTTCTTCTTTTGTGGGTTTCAGTATACACATATATATTTCGGTAATGGCAATACCGAAACCTTAAGGTTTCGGTACCCATTCTATGGTTTCGGTATTCTCATACGCACACACAGTTCATATATAAATTTTCCCAAAATCATAAGATTCAACTTGAATTAGCACCCGAAGTTTTGTATATAACTCTCACAACACTTAATTTACATAAACCCACAAGAATATTTAACATGCATAACCTATTTTGAACCAAAATCTCAGATTCATTTTTATCCAAAACCAAAACATAAAACCCTTTAATTCGAATTTGAGAGGGATATTTACCTTAAATCGTTTGTTGTAATGTATATAGTTTCTCCTAAGCAACTCGAATCTGAAGTTTCAGTCTCCAATTTGATGTCTTCGTTGATTTCTTGCTTTGATGGTACACGAACCGTGGTTTTCTTTTTAGAGAGAAGAAGAGAGCAGGGAGAAGAGAGAGAGAGTTGAAATGGGAAAATAAAAGACTTATGTCTTTTATTTCCCTTCCTTTCCATCTTTTACACATTCAACCCTCAACTTTCAAATTTTTCTTAAATACTGATTTGTGTCATATTTCAATATCAATAACACTCAGAAATTATCATACTTAAATAATTAAACTAGAAATTCTACAATTTCTTAATTCTTCAAAATAGCAATCAAATTCTTAAATTACATTAAATAAAGATTAAATCTTTATTTTATCATCTCAACCACTTAATAATAATCATGTAAACTTAATAAATTTAAATCATCAATTTCTGAATAAAGCAACCGACGTTTAAAATTAATTAAAATACGATCCGACTCAAATTACAATTTTAAACTAATAAACCTCAATACAATAAATTAAAATTCAAGGATGTTACACACATATCTCTGCTCAAAAGGGGACGTCATTCCCCAGCTAACAGGCCGCACACAGCAGCGGTTAGCTCACAATAGGCAAAGGAGCGACCTGGCAATAACACTGATGTATATATACAGTCTCATACCTCGTGACTGGTTAGGGACAATCAGCCTGCACGATCACATATCGCGGACACCTGCAACTCAAACACGTATAGCATATATATATGGCAGATAAAATCATACCTGCGCTGTATCTCTGTCTCATATACACAATTCACAACACATAACTGACTCATAAAAGACTACGCGCGTTTTGTAAAGAACTCGAGTACTCACCAATACCCGAAAGCAACGACAACTCAAATCTCTATCGTTGGTCAGAACGCGGTCGGCTCGAACCTGTAATTAACACGGATTCCCACAGATTAATATAGCCCGACCGACAGATAACAAACCCGAAAACACTTAGTATAATCAAACACAACCCACGGAACCATCCCGAACGAACAACCAGCGCCCCAAACCGACCCGGCCAAACCACTCCGATCGCGGACCGCGCCCAGGAACTGGCGCGCCTGGCCCATCGCGGTCGCGCTCACGCAAATTGCAGGTTGTGCAGATTCATAAAAATGGCGGATTCCAGGGGACTTAAACCCCCAACTCGATTTTAGCAGCTCAATAACTCATAAAACCCATACATACTCGAGCATACAACTTCAGAAACTAAACTCTTACAAATTCAACGCATACATACACGAATTTAGCAAGCCCAACCCATAAATCTTACCTTCACTTACTTAAGAACACAAGGAAGGAGATGATGAATCCAATTTCAGCAACCAAGTCTTGATCCTTGCTGATCAGCTCTCAGATACACAATTCACACACACACTTTTCTGGATTTTGAAAGCAAAGGAAGGAAAAAGAAGATACGTTCTCAAAAGAACACGTATATATATTCCTTTCTATTTTAGGCAGGTCCCGAACACGGTAAATTCGATCCCGATATCACTTTTTCATAATTAATATCAAATTGACCCAATTAAATCCACGATCTCGATAATATTAATAATCCACTAATTATTAACTCGGAGACACGTATCACTTGGTCTCGACACGTTTAATCCACGAAACGGAATTTAATTGGAACACGCAATAATTATTAAAATAAAGAGCCAGTAAATTAAATCCACGTACCAGGCTCAAATCCGGGATGTTACAAATCCTCTCCTCTTAAAAAGATTCCGTCCCGGAATCTAACTCGGATTCGGGAACAGCTGCGGATAACGACTCCTCATCTCGGCCTCGGGCTCCCAGATTGCACTAGTACCCTTATGATGCCTCCACTGAACGAGTACTAGCGCAATCTCTTTGTTCCTCAATCTTTTCACCTTCCGGTCAGTAATTGCCTCAGGCTGCTCGACGTATCTCAGATGATTATCCACGGTGATCTCGGATAACGGCACAAACTGATCATCCTTGGCCAGACATTTCCTCAGGTGGCTCACATGAAATGTATCGTGAACTCCGACCAGCTCGGGAGGCAACCTCAATCTGTATGCCTGATCTCGGACTCTGGCAATGATCTCGAATGGACCGATGTATCGCGGACTCAACTTACCTCGATGTCTGACTCTAATAACTCCTTTCCACGGCGATACCTTCAGCATAACGCGGTCCCCGACACTGAACTCGAGCTCAGTCAGACGACGATCGGCATAACTCTTTTGCCGGCTCTGTGCTACTCTCATATTCTCGCGGATAACCGCCACCTTATCGCTCGTCTTCTGTAGCAACTCAGGTCCACTGATAGGTCGCTCGCCGACCTCGCCCCAACACACCGAGGTTAGGCACTTACGCCCATACAGTGCCTCAAATGGAGCCATCTTGATGGAGGAATGGTAGCTGTTGTTGTACGCAAACTCGACCAACGGCAAGTGAACGTCCCAACTACCACTGAAATCTATCGCACAAGCTCGGAGCATATCCTCGAGAGTCTGATTTGTCCGCTCTGTCTGCCCGTCTGTCTGAGGTCTGTACGTTGTACTCAACTGAACTCTCGTCCCCAGCTTGCGCTGAAAGCTCTGCCAGAACCTCGAAGTAAACCGCGTATCTCTATCGGACGTAATCGACATCGGAACGCCGTGCCTCGAAACTATCTCACTGATGTATAACCGAGCTAACGGATCCATAGTGATGGTGCCTCTTACCGCCAAGAAATGAGCACTCTTAGTCAACCGATCTACTATCACCCAGATCATATCGTTGCCTCGAACGGTGCGCGGAAGTCTGACGATGAAGTCCATCGTAATATGATACCACTTCCACTCTGGGATCTCTAGAGGCTGCAAATGCCCGTGAGGCTTCTGATGCTCGACCTTAACGCGCAGACAAGTCATACACTCTTCGACATATCGACCCACATCTCTCTTCATCCCAGACCACCAGTAATACTCACGCAAATCTCTGTACATCTTGGTGCTTCCGGGGTGGATAGACAACCTCGAACGATGCGACTCATCTAAAATCAGCTGCCGCAGATTACCGACTCTCGGAACCCAAACCCGATCATGAAACACATATAAGCCTCTGCTCAACACCTCAAGCTGTCCTGTAAGCCGCTCTCTCTTCACATTCTCCGCCCGCATCCCAAACCGGTACCTGACGCATCACAATAGACCACGAAATCCTCTGTACCCTCAGGTAATGCTAACACCGGAGCCTGACATAACCGGGACTTCAGCTCTCTGAATGCCGACTCCTGCTCATCGGACCATACAAAAGGAACGGACTGCCGTGTCAATCTCGTCAACGGCCTGGCAATCCTCGAAAAGTCCTGAATGAAGCGGCGATAGTACCCGGCTAGTCCCAGAAAACTACGGACCTCAGGCACAGTCTTCGGCGGCTCCCAACTCATCACGGCCTCTATCTTCGCCGGATCCACTGAAATACCCTCGGCGCTCACAACATGTCCCAGAAACTGGACCTCACGCAACCAGAACTCGCACTTGGAGAACTTCGCATAAAGTCGCTCCTTTCGCAGCACAGATAAAACCTCTCGCAAGTGCTGCTCGTGGTCCTCGGCACTCCTCGAATAAATCAGAATGTCGTCGATAAAGACAATCACAAATCGATCCAACATAGATCTACACACCCTGTTCATCAAATCCATGAATGCCGCGGGTGCGTTAGTCAGTCCGAAAGGCATGACTAGAAACTCATAGTGGCCGTATCTCGTCCGAAACGCAGTCTTTGGCACGTCCTTATCTCTGACTCTCAGCTGATGATACCCCGATCTCAGATCTATCTTCGAAAAGAAGCTCGAGCCCTGCGACTGGTCGAACAGATCATCGATGCGTGGAAGCGGATAACGGTTCTTCACCGTCACTTTATTCAACTCTCGATAATTAATACACATCCGCATAGAGCCGTCCTTCTTTTTCACAAACAGCACGGGAGCTCCCCACGGGGACGAACTCGGACGGATAAATCCACGATCCAGCAACTCCTGAAGCTGCGACATCATCTCTCTCATCTCAGTAGGTGCCAGCCTATAAGGCGTCTTCGCAATAGGCACCGCTCCAGGAATAAGATCGATACGAAACTCGACCTGACGATCTGGTGGTAACCCAGGCAACTCCTCTAGGAATACCTCAGGGAACTCTCTGATCACAGGTATATCCGCTACAGTCTTCTTCTCTAATCTGGCGTCAGCGACATAAGCCAGAAAGGTCTCACATCCCTTCGCAACATATCTCTGGGCTCGGGCCATCGAAACAATGCCAATCTCATCTCGGCGCCTCTCGCCATACACTGTCACCGTCTCACTGTCTGAAATGGGTATCCGGATCATCTTCTTCGCACACAAAATATCGGCCTGCCTGGCTGTCATCCAATCCATACCCATTATCACGTCAAAACTGCTGATCTCTATCGGCAGTAGATCGATCAAAAACCGATGAGCATCTATCTCAAGGATACAATCTCTAAACACCCGACTCACTAACGCTGTACTACCGTCTACCCGCTCAACAACTAACGGCACAGATAAAACAGTAGGAGGCACAGAAAAGTAGGCACAAAATACGACAGATACATACGAGCGATCCGCTCCAGAATCAAATAAAATACGAGCACTAAGCCCGTTCAGAACATACGTACCGGAAACAACATCGGTGGACTCGCGGGCCTCCTCTGCCGTAGCCTGGAATACCCTGCCTCGACCTCTAGGCGCTGACTCTCGGCGGCTCGAAGATGACGGCTCGGCTCTAGCACCGCTGGTACTCGCTCCCTGTACAGCAGGCGGCGCATCTGGGCAATCTCTGACTATATGACCTGGCCTCCCACAGCGGAAGCACAGGGAATCCCTCGAAGTACACGTAAAGGACGTGTGGCCATACTGACCACAACGGTAACATCTGGGCTGCTCCGGCATACAAGGACCGGAATGGCGACGGCGACACCTCGAACAGTCTCTCTCTCCAGCTGAACTGTCTGCACGACTCCCTGACGGCTGGGACCCCTATCCCACGCTACTCTGACTCTGGCTGGGAGCGCTATAACGGGAAGTCTGTCCCTGACTCTGACTTGCCGCCCCGGACCCCTGATACTGTCCAGACCTCCTGGACCTACGGTCTCTGCCCCTATCTCTGTCTCTACGAAATCCTGAACCCTGCCCCTGAACCTGCTGCTGCTCAGGCTGTCTCTCACTCTGGAACTCCTGGGGCTCTCGATAATAGCTACGGGACTGCTCGGACGTCTCTGTCCTCTGTCTCTGGGCCGGAGGCTGACCCCTCTGCCTCTCAATCTCTCTCTCTCTCGGACTCGAGCCAACTCCAAGGCTCTCGCAAACGTCGGGGTGTCATGAAGCCCAACAAACTCCCGAATGTCCGATCTCAAACCGTCAATAAAGGCATCAGCCTTACGAACTTCTGAATCCACATACTGGGGCACAAACTAAGCATACTCATTAAATCTATCTACATACTGCTGCACCGACATACTGCCCTGCTGGAGGTGTAGAAAATGACGCTCCATCTCCCGACGCTCATCTCGGGGAATATACTGAAGCTCGAAAATGGCACGGAACTGATCCCACGACATAGCATAAGCTGCAGCTGTAGTCATAGATGACTCAATGGACTTCCACCACTGTGAAGCCCCTCCCTATAGCAAATAGGCCGCATAGCCGACCATATCACGAGAATCGACATGGGCAACTCGGAATGCCGCCTCTATCTCCCTCTCCCAAGCCATAGCCACACCCGGCTCACCACCGCCTCGAAACTGAGGTGGAACTCCTGCCATAAAGTCCTTAAAGGACCCACCTCGCGGAGCAGAAGAAGAAGATGCCCCAACCCCTGTCTCGACACTCGTAACTGGCGGCGGATCAGATCTCTGTCGCTGCTGATCTCTCTCTCTATAAAACTCAGTCAACACTACTAACATCTCTGACCGGCGAATATACTCATCTCCCGCTGGTCTCTCGGGCCCAGATCCCTCGCCATGATCTGCCATAACTACCTGCACATATCACAAAGGTGAGATAACAGATCGACCACCCAGCGTTATACAATAAGCTGGGTCAGTTAATTTCCGCTAAACTCAGTCTCAGGGAAGAATCCCACGGATCTGAACACGGTAAGAGCTCAAGCATCCACTGATACTCAATACTGAAACCACAAGCTCTGATACCAAGCTGTAACACCCACATTTCTCACACAAATGCCACGTCAATACAATACACAAGTGGCAATAACGCAAACATCTCATAATGCACATGTCATAGGGTTAACTGAAAATCACTATTAATTTAAACTTTAATACGCACAAGTTAGTCATGCATCATGCCACATACTGATACAATACGTACATACCGAACTAACTTCTAAACACTGATCACTGATGACTAACATAATACTGATCGAATACAAAATATAGATAACGGCTCTAAAGTCTAGCATCACAATACAGTCAGCATACACAACTCTAAACTACCCGATCTCTACTTCAGCTGCTGCGGCTGTGACTGCGATCCCACAGTATGGCTGCCTGACACACAGAAGACTCGAAAACATAAGCTGAACAGCTCGTGAGTACGCGAGGGTTAGACTCTGCACATAACACATATAACATACACAACACATATATCTCGATGCACATAACATAGCTCGATGCACACACATGTCTCTGCTCAAAAGGGGACGCCATTCCCCAGCTAACAGGCTGCACACAGCAGCGGTTAGCTCACAATAGGCACAGGAGCGACCTGGCAATAACACTGTTGTATATATACAGTCTCATACCTCGTGACTGGTTAGGGACAGTCAGCCTGCGCGATCACATATCGTGGACACCTGCAACTCAAACACGTATAGCATATATATATGGCAGATAAAATCATACCTGCGTTGTATCTCTGTCTCATATACACAATTCACAACACATAACTGACTCATAAAAGACTACGCGTGTTTTGTAAAGAACTCGAGTACTCACCAATACCCGAAAGCAACGACAACTCAAATCTCTATCGTTGGTCAGAACGCGGTCGGCTCGAACCTGTAATTAACACGGATTCTCACAGATTAATATAGCCCGACCGACAGATAACAAACCCGAAAACACTTAGTATAATCAAACACAACCCACGGAACCATCCCGAACGAACAACCAGCGCCCCAAACCGACCCGGCCAAACCACTCCGATCGCGGACCGCGCCCAGGAACTGCGGCCGCGCCTGGCCCATCGCGGCCGCGCTCACGCAAATTGCAGGTTGTGCAGATTCATAAAAATGGCGGATTCCAGGGGACTTAAACCCCCAACTCGATTTTAGCAGCTCAATAACTCATAACACCCATACATACTCAAGCATACAACTTCACAAACTAAACTCTTACAAATTCAACGCATACATACACGAATTTAGCAAGCCCAACCCATAAATCTTACCTTCACTTACTTAAGAACACAAGGAAGGAGATGATGAATCCAATTTCAGCAACCAAGTCTTGATCCTTGCTGATCAGCTCTCAGATACACAATTCGCACACACACTTTTCTGGATTTTGAAAGCAAAGGCAGGTCCCGAACCCGGTAAATTCGATCCCGATATCACTTTTTCATAATTAATATCAAATTGACCCAATTAAATCCACGATCTCGATAATATTAATAATCCACTAATTATTAACTCGGAGACACGTATCACTCGGTCTCGACACGTTTAATCCACGAAACGGAATTTAATTGGAACACGCAATAATTATTAAAATAAAGAGCCAGTAAATTAAATTCACGTACCAGGCTCAAATCCGGGATGTTACACAAATTCTGTAATTTACTTTTATTAATTAATTGAAATTTCATGTTCATGTGCTCTTTGAATGATAAATGAATTAATTGAAATTCCATCAATTAATTTTAAAATTGGGAAATTTATGCAAAAAAAAATCTTCAAATTGAATCATATTTTATAATTAAATTTACCAACCATTTTTTATTACACAAAAAACTCAAACTGATTAAGCTTCATAAAATGAGGTTTCTTTTTTAAAAAATGACTTACAACATGTTGAATTTGTTTCAATTTGCTGATCAACCTTTCGTCGACGAACCTTCACTTCAGCAAATTCACTTATTTGTGTTCTATGATTCAATTAAATCTTTTCTTGATTTTTTTTTTGTTCATATATGTATTTTTTTTGTTAGAATATACATTTTTAGTGAAATTCCAATGACGACTTGTCGACGGTGGTCTGTGGTTGCAATCGGTAATATCCCATTTTTATGAGATTTACCGCTTGAAGGTTTTTTGTGCAATGAAAAATGGTTGAATGTTTTAATTGCAAAATGGTCTGAGGGTTTTTTGCACAAATATCCCTTAATGAATGATTAATATTGTTGCAAGATCTGATATCGATCTATTTGTAGTCTAAACGTGTGTGTTGGCAAATTTTAAAATTCATGAATGATTAGTCTATTAGAATGGGGAAGTGATATCTTTTCATTTTTCCATCATCCATACCAACGTTCCATTAACGTTTCTTATATACTTTTGTCATTTCATGAAAATGATTGCAATATGTTTCTTGAGATCAGATCAAAGGTTATTGTGTATTATTAAGTATGCATTTCATGAAAAGTTATTTGACATGTTTGTTGAGAATCACATTTTTGATTGTGTGGAGGATAGGTTCTTTGGAAGGGACATGTCATCTGATTTTCGTCTTTTAAGATCATATTATGTAACATAAAACAATCGTAAATTACATATCTAAAATTTTCGTGGATATTATGCTCTTGCAGGGTTGTTCACTATAACCTAACAAGCACTGAGTACACCAAAAGCTCGCTCCATTTCTTTTCTTCTTACGTTGCCTTGGATCTTATTCGTTTAGTGTCGATTAGATACGAAAAAGCTTTACAAAAGTAGTACACTCGGGGTACATCACCTTAGGCAAGATGATACTCATGATTGTATTGTGCTCTATTGACCTGAAATGACATCTCCGGTGCAAAGAATGCATGTCAAAATCAAAAATCTTGAATAACGGTGATTGGTATTGATGTCGTCGTTTAAATCGCTGACACCAAAGATTGCATGTCAAAACTATAGATCTTATGGTAAGCGATGGTATGACACATGCATTTATCTTAATTTTGTTCATCTATTCTTGCCATTTTTATACCAAAATTTCTGAATAATGTAGAGCTTGATGATCTTTGATTCTTTTTCACTGGAATAATCTTTGACATATTTATCTGGTCATTAACCAGTAAACGGTACAAGAGCTTAAACCAAAAAGAAAAAAGTCCAATGACTTAATAGCTAAAATGAGAAAAAAAAAATTGATTTTTTTCAATGTTAAATAATCGACGAAGTAATTGTTTTAACGGCTTAACAAGTAGCAAGTCAAAAGTATATAATTTTCAATAAGACAAAAAACATTCGGGATATAAACAATCAAAAAAAAATTCGAAAGAATTATAAATATGAGAAAAAACAATATTAGTTTTTTCGATATTAACAGAATAAAAAACACCAATTACATAATTGAAAAATCATGAAAAAACTTGAATTTTTTTTTTTTTTTTTGGCTAATTCTGTCCCAAGTATAATGCTATTGAACATATATTCAAAGGTTATGCAGCAAAAACTGGAAATTGGAAAGCTGCAAAAGATACAATAAAAATGTATGTTTTACACATTACAACTAATTGATGTATTTTTGCTAATTGTGATTAATTATAATTAACCTTGGTATGGACCCTTGTACCTTCGAGCTACCCATATGTACACGAACAAGTTAATCGCGCTTATCCCCGCTAATATCGAGTAATAGTAGTCGAGTTTGCTCTCGTTAAGATCGTCTCTCAACCATCCGTTTTCTCCGGTTCCTGTTGCAGCCTCGACGATCTTAACAAGCGCGCTGTTTACCCAACTCCCGATCCCGATTTCGCTCAAAAACAATGCCCCGCAAACACTTTTCATACCGTCTGTAGCTTCGTCGTAGAAAAACTCCAGTTGTCCGACGTAGGTGAAAGATTCCGCCCCTCCTAAGATGAAAAACTGCGGAACCAACCAAAACACGCTTAAACTCGACGGGTTGGAGTGCGTTCGCCGCATGTGTTCGATTGCTGCAGCCGCGGCAAGGGAAAAGATTGAGATGAACAGACCAATGCCCATTCGTTGCAAAGACGTAAGGCCACGGTGGTGGTGTGTTTTCCGTTGGATGATCGGTACGACAAGTTTTTCGTAGATGGGAACGGTGACAAAGGCGTTTACGACTGCGAAAACTTGCATGGAGCCTGGTGGGATCTCGAAGTTCTGGCCAAGGTGTCGGTCCAAGATTTTGGATTGGGCTAAGAAGAAGGTCGATTGCTGGGCTAACGAGAGGGAAAGAGCGATGGTGGATGCCCATACGGGAAAGACTCGTAAGAACGTTTTCAATTCTTCTACTTGTGTCACCGTACATAGTTCCCATCGGTTTCTTACATCTGATAACTCGGGATCTTCTATCACCGCCGCTTTGTCCAAGAATCTGAAAACGAAATCATTCAGAACTAAACCGTTTAAGACAAATACTTTCTGTTGCATCTTGCAGAACTTCTGCGAGAATCAAATTTCGTACGAAAATACATTCGAGCGTAAAAGACGGGCCAACCTAACCTGTATTGAGGAGTATGAGAGAGCTTTCGTGCACCCACGATTTCAGATTCTTCGGTAGCGACCTCGTAAAGCTTAGTTTCCGGGCTCACTTGAACACCTCTAAAATGGTTCCTTACAGAAGCCACAAGAACTTGAAAAAATCTAGTAAAAATACTACCCATCGGTTTCTTGTAGCGATACCTCGGAAACCCAGCTGCCAAGATCACGACCGATGCAAACATGATCACGGTCGGAAGACCGAAACCCCAGGCATAACCTTTTTCCTGTTCTATATACACCATTACTGTGAGGCCTAACAGAGCTCCAACTTTGATAGATAAGAAAAACAAGTTGAAGAAGGTGTACTTGTACGAGAGTTCTTTTTCGTCGTTTTCATCATGTTGGTCTGCACCGAATGAAGGGACGTTGGGTTTGACACCGCCCGTGCCTAGAGCCACGAGGGCCAGGGCAGAGTAGAGGAAAGCGGACTGGCCCGGGGTTGCTGATGGGCAGTTTCCTGCGTCGTTGCAAGGTTTCGGGCGTAAGCTGTCGACTGATGCTGATACAGTCAGCAGTATCATTCCCTATTCATTGCAAATAACAATAAACATAATCAAATCGGGCACAGAACTGTTCCACGGGGACAGATCCAGAAATTTTTATCGTCGGCGGTGTCACTTTTTTAGAGTAAGGCTTCGTTTGTTTTTTCCTCTTTTCTCTTTTTTGCCTCTACTATCTGATTCGGTCAGATATAAGAGGTTGAATGTTGTTTGTTTTTCTTACTCCAATCAGACATCTAATGTCTGACCGTGGTCTGTTTCAATCAGATTTTAAATTTGTCTTTTGTCTGCTCTCTTATGTCTATTTTAAATCTGTCTTTTGTCTTTTGATAAATTATATGTAATAAGACACTTTATTAAATTAAAAAACAAACAATCTAGTCTAAACAGATTTTAGACATTTTTTAATATCTTATCAAACAGAGAGTAAAAAGTGTTTAGACGTCTAAACTCTTAAAAAAACAAATGGAAAAGTTTAATAATTAGATTTTTGAACTTTTTTCTAAAACGGATCGGGTCATCGAAACGAGTTATCAACACAAAATTAACAAATAACAAGAGTTTTAAAAAATATTGAGAAGCATGAAGGCGGTGAACGCCGCCGATTAGGGGTTTTTTCATAAAATTGGATCGGTTTCTTCAAATAAGGTTTGGGCTTAATTTTTTTGGGTTTTTTTCAGTATTTTGGACTTGTTATTCACTTATTTGCTTGTTGTCTCATCTTCTTTTTAAATTCTATTAGTTTGTTTTTATTTTTTGATTAAAACTCAGTAATATTTCAATAAATTTGAATAATAAAGACAATACATATAAGTTAGATATGTATATACTAATACTTTTATAAATTTTTCGTAGATGTCCCTCCAAAAAAAATCCTAGGTGTCACTCGGGTTTTTGATACATGCGTAACTCAGTATTTTAAAATTTTATCAGTGTCAGGTGACAAAGTTGACGCCCATGTACCAATTATTCTTGTTAAATATCTAAAATACTTATATCAGTAATGAAGTATAGTGTTTTACTTTATTTTAAATTAATCAATCTTACTTAGAGAGTTGGAAGATATGTTGAAAAATGTTGCGGTAAAAGAAGGAAGTAATGAGTGGAAATGGGAAGGAGATACAACCGGTGTTTACTCGGTAAAATCAATGAGAGGTGTTATCAAAAGTGTTGATTGTCTTTCTACAATTAGCTGTTGCGTCTGGAATAATTGGTTGCCTATGAGGATAAATTGGTTTTTATGGAAGCTAGCGGGAAGAAGAATTCCAACGAAGAAGAATCTTAGTTCGAGAGAGATCAATGTTCCGACAGTTTTATGTCTTTTTTGTGGAGTGGAAGATGAAACGGAAGAACACCTCTTTTATTCTTATTCGATAAGTAAGGAATTATGGAATTGGTTGATGTTACGGTGTGATATAAAAGTGGGACAACATCTGACGCTCGAAAATCTAATCGAATTGGTACTAGTCGAAGGAAAGACAAAGTTGAGAAGGAGGTTTATAAAGTCAGCCATTGGATGTTTAATATGGTTCATATGGAAAGCAAGGAATAATCTAGTCTTTAATGGTATTAAAATCTCGGCGTCAATAATCAAAGATGAACTACAAGCAAATTTATTCTCTAGGTTAAAATATAGGACGAATTCTAAGGAATTAGTACGAGAATTGTGGTGCTGAAGAAGCTAGTTTTCCTTTTGCTTTTCAAAAAAAAAAAGTAAACAATGATGCTTGAAAAAAAAAAAAAAAAAAAAAAAAACTTTTCCTAATTTCGCATGGAATTCTGCATCATTTACACCATAACAAACTTTAAATCATTATAACAAAAACCTAAGTTTTGATATTAGTAAAACTTGAAGTAACATTTATTCTTTTGCAATTAATCAAAGCATCAAATTTTCAGAATTAGTTGGTATTTTATTATTGGAGAAAGTTGTAAAAAGTATTATATATATATATATATATTGAGATTTCAAATATAAAATATTAAACGGTAATGCATTAATTGTTACTATATTTTTATACAAATTGTTAATTATGAGCAATAATGACAGTTCTATATTGTAAGTGACATTTTTTATATTAAAAATTTTAAGTTTTCATCTTTTCTAAAATTGTCATGAAAATACATTTTTTATGTACAATTTTAAAACTTATATTATTATTCAGAATATAGAAATCAACACAAAAGATGGTTTGCTTTGCTTTACAAATTCAGAAAATAATTTTCAAAATACGAAAGACTAGTGCATTAATTAATTAATTTGGGGAGTAAAAGAGTTAATTGTGAAAAGTAAACATACGGCGAGGTAGACGGCGGAGGAGAGGATAACGGTGAGATAACGGCCCAAATAAGCATCGGCGAGGAAAGCACCGAGAAGCATCAGAAGATACGTGGCTCCCACCCAATCACTCACATGTGTAGCTGCATCCGGCAACGATTCCTTCATCTCCTTCGTTAAATACAATACCAGACTCGCCGACACCGTGAACGCCGACAGTCTCTCCGCCGCCTCATTCGCTACACAAAAAAGTAGAAAATTAACATGTAACCGACGGATGATGATGAATTCAAGTAAAAAAACAGATCAAAGCATACCGATGATAAACGGAGAAGCTTTCCATCCACCGGTGTTCCTTTTATTAGCGATTCTTCCTCTGAAATCAACACTTCCATTCGTCACCAAATCCATGGACGACGATGCTTGAAAACTTGGATCTGATTCTGAATCTGTGGCTTGATGAGGATCGCTGGTTTTAAGCAACTGATACATGGATAACTAACTGTACAGGTGAGAAACGGATTGAACGATGATTCTTTTGTGGAAATTAAGCCGTGATTCTGTGATGGGTCCAGATACAGTGAATCAGAATACTGCCATTGTTAGGTGTTGAATTCACAATTTCACACACAAATGAAACAAATTGCAGAGAGCCGTGAAGTTGGAAAATTGAGAAAAGTCTGATTGAATTTTGTTTGGAAACAAGAACTATCATTTTACTTCATTGACTTTTTTTTCCAATCTTTGTTCCCCATTTAATTTGTGGATAGAATTTTATGTGTTTCTCTAAAATTACAAAAATAGCCATTTATTACATATTTATACACTTTTTAGCCACTTTATATACATTTTACCCAAATACCACACTTTACGTTACCACATTTACGTGATAGCCACAATTTACGTGATTTGTACTTTTTTTCGTTTTTTAATGCATTACGTTACAAAAGGTGTCTGGTCACGTAAATTGTTGTACTTTACGTGACCATTTTTGCTCATTCCCCATGAATGTTTGGTGGGATGTCTTGTCACAATATTAAAAGTGGTCACGTAAAGTACACCAATTTACGTGACCAAACACCTTTTGTAACGTAATGCATTATAAAAAATAAAAAAAAGTACAAATCATGTAAATTGTGGCTACCACGTAAATGTGGTCACGTAAATTGTGGCTATTTTGGTAAAATGTATATAAAATGGCTAAAAAATGAATAAAGGTATGAGATTTGACTATTTTAGTAATTATCTCATATTAAAATCTCTTTATTAAATTAATATAGTGTTAAAACATACGTCCTTTTCGGTTCTTTAAATATTAGTTGTAATAATTTTTTAATGGTTAGATCATTCCAACTTAACAACCATCATAAATACAGTTTTATTTTTGGATAATTGACTCAATATGTTTATTTGATATGTTGGAATAAAGTATTTTATAGTTATTGAAAGATTTTATGAAAATTTTCGATATGTTTAGTTGTTTAGATGATAAAGTTTTAGTTTTAAAAAAAATAAGATAGGTGATTATAAAGTAAGAAAAATATGATAAGTGATAGTTTAGCAACAGAGATAGTATAAAAGTGGTATTGTAATACTTTAAGTTTCAATATAAGTTTGACAATACGATATCCTTGAGAAAATTATGTGCTATTTGTTTTTTAGAGGGTTAAATATTTAAAGTCTGAAAATCACATCTGAAATTAAGAGTTGCTCATCTGAAATTAAGAGCTGATAAAAAATATTGTTTGTTTCGTAATATGTAAATTCTGAAAAATATTACTTTAAAATATTATATCTAATTAATTATATATTATATTTAATTAATTTAAATTAACAAAATTAAATTAAATTAATTAATATGATCAATATTTTAAATTAGGGTTGTAACTAAAAATAAAGAAAAAACTCTCTTAATTTTTTTCCAGATCAAAGTCTTCCTCTTAACTTTAAGAGGTAAAGTTTAGAGGTTTCAACCTCTTAAGTTTAGACATAAACAAACAATCTTAATTTATTATAGATTTGAACTTTATACTTTAGACATTTTTAAGAGGATCTTAATGGAAAACAAACGAGACCTTAGTTGACGAATAGTAAGACTAAATTTGTGGTATGTATTTCTCTAATATGTAAGTTGAAACATCATGTACTAAGGATTCGAAGAACAAAATACGTAAATGGTTGGTGATAGTTTTTACTTTTGAGCACAGACATCTTTTAAGAAATGTGTATTGTATTAATTTGAAATTTATTTTGGTTACTTGAATTTTGAGGACCAAATTCTTTTACTATTGTAATAGTCGTTATTTTATAGCATTTAAAAGTCATTAGGTTATCTTTTTTTGGTTACGTGTTCATCATGTTGAATATATATATATATATATATATATATATATATATATATATATATATATATATATATATATATATATATATATATATATATATATATATATATATATATATATATATATATGTATGTATTGCCGACGGAGCAGTGAGAAAAATACTCACGTGGCACAATATTATTGTTAGAAATTCCTATTTTTAAGGCCGATTTAACACAATATGATTTGTTAAAATTGAGAAAATTAAGGTTGCTGATTTGATGCAATATAATTTGTTAAAATCCATCTATACTATTAAAAGAGTAACTATACTCATTCCTGGTGAAGCCACGTGTCGTCACCATGAATCGATACGTGACATTTATTGATTTTAAAACTAATAAATAAATTTAAATCAAATCTATCCAAATCTAATATAATCCACTTTTAAATTCAAATCAAATCAAATCAAACAATATCTAATACTCTACTAACTTATTAATTAAATCTATCAAAATCTAATATAATCCACTTTTAGATTCAAATCAAATCAAACAAAATCTAATAATCTACTAACTTATTAATTATAAGATAATATAATAAAAGTTTAAAAATATATAAGAAAATAATTACTCTTCATATATATTTAGAAATATACAAAATTAATAGGTCATAATAAATAATAATATCATCTTATATACTATTGTTTAAAAAATGATATTTACATCTTTATCTTTTTATTTATTATATTTTATATATATTAAAAATATCCGTGTAATACGCGGGTAATAAACTAGTTCAAATAATAATGAGATAACATCAACAATCTTATCAAACTAACAAACTTGCATAATATAATGGGATAGTTATTTACATATACAAATTACAATTAAACATTAACTATTCAAAATTATTATTTTTATAGTTTTATAAAATAGATATGAATAGTTGATTATTCTAAATTTTTCATCTATAAATAAATAAATAAATAAATATATATATATATATATATATATATATATATATATATATATATATATATATATATATATATATATGTAGGGATGGGATCCATTGTGAACAAGTTATTCGTTGTGCACGTTGTGAACAAATAAAAAAATACATATAATCATTCATATATATCAACAAGTGTTTGTAATATGATTCATATGATTCAAAAGGTTCATAGAAGTGTCTATTTAAGATTCAGAACATTTTCAAAAGGTTCATAGTACTTTTTTTTTATAACAAGATGCACAAGATGCATCGGATACAACAACATTCATAAGATTCGACAAATTCATAGGATTCAATAAGATCTAAAGGATCCAATAGTATTAATAGGTTAATAGAAGAGTCCAGTACTATTTTCAACAAGATTCATAAGATTCAGAAGCTATTTTATGGTTGTTCACAACGTGCACAACGAATATATATATATATATATATATATATATATATATATATATATATATATATATATATATATATATATATATATATATGTATATATATATTAGGGCTAAAGCCGTACAATAGCAGTGTACTTTTTAAGGTGTATCGATATAGTACGTGTACTTTTTATATTGTTAATATGATACCTTTACTTTTTATGACCGATTATTTCGTCTAGTTTTGCACAGTTGTGGGAGAATCGTCGGTACGAACTTGTTCACCGTTGGATCTGTGTAAAATTTGAGGAGAAGTTTTGCAACACATAGTTCTTCTATCTGGACGGTGGAGATCGTCATTGGAGATTTCTATAGAGGTCTGTAGGTGTTTGAAGTTGACTGTGCAGTGTGATTTCTCCTACCAGGTTATCACAAGGACGAGAGAGTGTATTTGATGCTTCAATTATGTTAATTTGAACATTATTAGAAAGAGAAAGTTCACTCTTAACAGGTATGGCCAGTAACCGGTTACCAAAGGTATCATATTGGTATGAAAACAAGTAGTACACGTATCAAATTTGAACGATTCAGAAAGTACACGTGTAATATGAATAATTAAAATAGTACACGTACCATATCGATACATTTTAAAAAGTATACAACTATTCTACGACTTTAACCCTATATATTAATATAGATTAAAATTTTAGTTTATAGATAAAACAATATTTTATACTTTATTATATAAAGTAATAAACAAAGGAAATGAAATTTTTTTTATTAAATATATAGATAAGTATTGATGGGATAACATTTACATTTAGATTTAAATTTTATTGATGATTCAAATTAATAAACATATAAAATACGGCAGATAAACATATAAAAGTAGTTTTTTAATTAGCATATATTATAAAATAGGTAAACATATGACATTTATTATTTAGAAAAAATTATGTGCTAGCTTGCTTTTTTTACTACGAGCCATTTTTATCGTCCCGTCTGTTTGGTCAAAATTGTGTCATCCGTAATTCAAACCTTAGAGAAAACGTCGCATTGATATACTTTTTTTTTACATTTAAAGCTTCTCATTATTTTGTGTTGTTTATGTATTAATGCTTCAAAATTAACACATGTTTTAATATTTTTTCAGTATATCATGAAGAACAATGAAGATCTCCGTTAATAATAAAGCGATAATGCTTTAAATAAATCTTTAGCCGATGGGATATGTCATTTGCTATTTAAATTGTTCGATGTGATTTTATTAAGATTTATTTATTTTTTTTATAATAACTGCTTTTGTTTGATAACATTTTATTAATTGGTTTGAATAAATTGTTATTATAAAATTATGTTAGACGATATTGTAATTAAGTAATACTTTGCAAATATGTGTTTGTATATTAGTTGATGGAAAAATGATGGGTTTTTATTTTATTGTAAATTATTATTTTTTTTCCTATATACTTCATTCTTATACATGATTTTTTTTTAACTAAATCAGTCTTTTGATCAACTCACATGTATTAAACTAGATTTGTATATACTTCAAATATAATTATGTGTAATAATTAATATTAATGATTAATATAAGTAACATTTTTTCGCAAATAATGTATAGTTTTCTTAATAAAATAAACTTTTGCTGTGTCATCAATTAGTTATTAATACCAGTGGGGTTTAGCCCATTTGGTATAAGAGGTTACGTGTAAGTGTCAGATCACGGCTTCGACTCCTGTCGGAAATAAGTTGGAATTTAGGCAGTGAAAGTAACTTCTGAAGTCCCCATTTGGGACAAAATTGTAGTTTAGGAATAGGAGTAGATTAATTTGACGTTCAAAAAAATTAGAGTTAATTACAAAAATGGTCCCTGTGGTTTGTCCTAAAATTTGGATTTGGTCCCTGAACTTTTAATTTTGCAAAAACGGTCCTTATTTTCATAGTTTGTTTGCAATTTTGGTCCCTCAACCTATTAACTTTTCTAATATGACCAAATTACCCTTATTTTGATGCAAACTATAGGGACCATTTCTACAATTAAATTTTTAACTCTTTTTAATTCTTAATTAAATAAATTATTTTTTAGTGTTACTTAAATTTAATAAACTATAAAAAAATAGAAAAGAATTATTTAATACTTTATGTTGGTTCATAAATGATTTAGATATTTTAGTCTTATTTAATTTTAATTTACTATAATCAAAGTGTAAACCAATCAAAATTTATAATCGAAAAAATCATTTATGTTTAGAATTTATTTTTTAAAGGTTTCATAAATAAGAAATTTTTTCTCTATAATTATTTATACTACATTTATAATAAAAAATATATATGTTGATCAAACCACAAAGACCATTTATGTATTGACTCTACTTTATTTTTAGTATTAATTAACTTTAATAAACTATTAAAAAAATTATTTATGAGCCAACAGTTTAATTAAAGTTAAAAATATTAAAAACTTAAATAAATAAAAATTTAGCGTTTAATTTGACCGAGTTAAAAAAAACTTCCAAATGGTGTAAGACAACTCAAATTTTTTTATTTAACGTATCAATTATTTTATCGTTTTAATTTTTAATTACACCAAAAACAATTTAAAATTTTAAGTCCATACAACATCTTTGAGATTCATGATTAACAACTTTAATAATCAAACTTTGGTTCGTCAGACCTTTACATAAAAATTGAGAAATATAATTAGGTTTTCAATCTTCTTTCGTGTTTCAATTTGACTTTTCATTTTAATCCGATTAAATCACACCTTATATATTTAAACCATTTAGATTTATCGCTTTACCATTATAATCTTGCTTTGATACAAATGTGAACGGATTATAAAATAGAATCTTTGGCCGATTTTATTTAAGAAGAAAGTAAAATATATTTGACCAACAAACATTTTTTTATTATAAATTTATGAACCAACATAAATAATTATAGAGTCAAATATTTTTATAATATTTTATATACGAAACCTCTAGAAAATATTTTTTAAACATGAATGATTTTTTCGATTATAAATTTTGATTGGTTTACACTTTGAATATAGTAAATTAAAATTAATTAAGACTAAAAAATATCTAAATCACTTATGATCCAACATAAATAATTAAATAATTCTTTTCTATTTTTATAGTTTATTAACACTAAAAAATAATTTATTTAATTAAGAATAAAAAAGAGTTAAAAAATTAATTGTAGAAATGGTCCCTATAGTTTACATCAAAATAAGGGTAATTTGGTCATATTAGAAAAGTTAATAGGTTGAGGGACCAAAATTGCAAACAAACTATGAAAATAATGACCGTTTCTGCAAAATTGAAAGTTCAGGGACCAAATCCAAAATTTAGGACAAACCACAGGGACCATTTTTGTAATTAACTCAAAAAATTAACTATAAATATTAATTTCATCACATATCACCCGAACAATGCACGAGTGTTCAACTAGTTATAAATGATGAAATATGGATAACTAGGGGTATTATTCGGACGGGTTAAATGTGTATCGAGTTATTCGGGTTTGATGGTGTGGGTACTCTGGCCGAACCCGAACCAAATAAGGGAACATGTTAATCGGCTTTGGGTTAAATTAGTATCAGGTTGCTAGATTTGGGTTAAACGGGTTATTTGGTTGTGATATAAAAAATGAAATACTTTACAAATTAGTTTAAACAGATTAAATGGGTTGGACAATTTGGATACACGGGTGAAATGGTTTGGGTATCAAAATCAAGTATTTTAATCTTTACATTTTTATATATAAACAATTTTTAATTCTAATTAAAATTGAGAATTTAAAATTTAAACGAGTTATTCAGGTTATTTGAGTACCCGAATAAACATGAATCCTATCTGATCCCCGAACTGAAATTATTATGCGGGTACCATTTAATCCGATTAACTAAACCGAAAATAAATAACCTGACCCAAATAACCCATTTAAGATTTTGTTCGATTGAGTTATTCAGATTCGTTTATTTTGCACAACTCTACAAGTAACCCATGGTAATAAGTAAAATAACATGTCTTCTTCATATAACATATAAACAATTCAAACCGTAATAAATTGCAAACAAAACAAACACAAATTAAACATTTTGGTTTTACAAAACAAATTTAAAAAAAAAAACCCAACAAAGTCAATTATAAATACACAATAAATAAATAAATATTAAGAAAATAGGCTACTTCTACCTTTGACCGTCAACCTTAGATTCATCTCCAACACTTCCGATAGCATTTGCACCATCTCTACCCTTATACCGTCGAGCAACCACCATATAAACCACCAGATTTACCCCATTAATCGCCATTAATATCCAGTAAAAATAATCCAATTTGCTTGCATTCAAATCGTTCCTCAGCCACCCTTTCTCCTCTTTCCCCGTTGCTCGTTCGATAATCTTCACAATCGCCGTACTCAACCAGCTCCCGATCCCGATCTCGCTCAAGAATATCGCGCTACTAATGCTCCTCGTACCATCCGTTGCTTCGTCGTAAAAAAACTCCAGTTGTCCGACATACGTAAACACCTCCGCTGTACCCATGAGAAAGAACTGAGGAAACAACCAGAACACGCTTAGTGTTTTCGGGTTCGAATGATTCCTGCGTTTGTTTTCAACAACCGCAGCCGATGCCATGGCGAAAATGGAAACGAATAGGCCGACTCCCATGCGTTGTAAGGAAGTGAGGCCACGGTGGTGGCCGGTTTTGCTACGGAGGAATGGGACGATGGCTTTTTCGTAAATGGGGACGAGTATGAGAGCGTTGATGGCGGAGAAGACGGGGACGGAGCCGGATGGGATGACGAAATTTGAGCCGAGTTTACGGTCCATGATCGCGGCTTGGCTGAGGAAGAAGGTGGAGAGCTGAGCGAAGGAGATGGAGAGGGCTATGGTGGTTGCCCAAATCGGTAAGACTCGAATGAAGCATTTGAATTCTTCGACTTGTGTTACGGTGCATAGTTTCCATCGGTTTCGCGTGATCGAGGATTCATGGTCCTCGATCACTGCTGCTTTGTCTAGAAACCTGTCGATCGAGATTCGATCATAAAACGTACGAGATATAATAGTGCTCAAAGATTTGACACCTTTGTATATCAATAATTGCAAGAAATAACAACTTACTTTGTTAAAATTTATTATTATAGCAACCTAGTTTTATTTCTATCAATAATAACAAAATATATGTTTGCTCACTTACATATATGACATATCTTTGAATAAGAGAAATTTAGTTTAGCAAAGATATACCCTATCATAAAACTAAGGACTCGTTTGTTTTTTAAGTGATTTGACGTCCAATGTCTTATTACATCTGTTTAATAAGGAGATGATGTTAAATTTCTATTGACCAAATTAGATATTAGAGACAACTAAGATATTAAACATTAAATCAAACAAAGCCTAACTTTTAATTAATCTAAACCATGTAGAGGCAGGGTTGGTCCAATCATTTTTAAGGTCCTCGGAAAAATTTAAAAGGAGCCTTATAAAATATACATGTATATTCAAAATAAGAAAAATTCAAGTAAAAATAATAAATTAAAAACAAAAACTTAATTATATAATATAAACTAAAACTTTGGCAACTTGACAACCTTGTTTAATCGTTAATAAACTTAAGTATATATAATGATTTTTTTGATTATGGACCTCTATAATTAATAGGCCCTGAGCGATTGACCATGTTGATCTTGCTCAAAGACGGCCCTCTCAACTAGAGGAGTAAATATTAGATTTTCAACGAGTTTTAGAAAACAACCTGAATTAATTTTTATAGTAGTGATCAAGTGACCACCAACAAAGGTGGGGGATTTCCCCTTGGCCAATGTCTCGAGTTCGAGCCGAGCCTTGTCAAGAACGTTTTTCCTTAAATGGAGGTGTTCTCACCTTTAAGGTAAGATGTCTAACATAAAGGTGCTAACCACTAACTACTAAAGTTAGCCGTTCAAGAAGAATAATAATAATAACCTATTAATTTAGTTTCAAGTTGCTATAATCATTAAAAACTTAAATATATATTGCTATATTTGTTAAAATTTATCAAAGTATATTGCTATTTTTTGCAATTAACCTTTTTTTAGATAATCAGGAAACAAAGAAAGTAACAAACCTGTATTGTGGAGTGTGAGGGAGTTTTCTTGCACCAAATATATCAGATTCTTGAGTAGCAACTTCATAAAGTTGGTCATCGGAGACAACACGAACTCCCCGGAGATGGTTCTTGACGGCAACCACCATCACCTGAAAAAACCTCGTGAAAGCACTCCCCATCGGTTTCTTGTACCGGTAACTCGAAAATCCGGCCAACAATATCAGAATCGAGCTAAACATCGTTATCGTAGGGATCCCAAAACCCCAACCGAACCCTTTCTCTTGTTGCACGTACACCAAAAGCGTGATCCCGAGCAACGCACCCATGTTAATCGCGAAAAAGAACCAATTGAAGAAAGCGTATTTCTTCACAACTTCGCGGTCGTCTTGTTCATCGAACTGGTCGGCCCCGAAGGAGGAAACACAGGGCTTGATTCCGCCTGTGCCGATGGCGATGAGTCCGAGCGCGCCGTAGAGGAACGCCGTTTGACCATCGGATGCCGGAGGGCATGGTAGTTTGACACATAACGGTGGACGTAAACTGTCGAGTTTTGCGGAAAGAGTCAACATCACCATTCCCTGTGTAGGAATAAAGTGTTTGATACCAATTAATTCTTTCGTATATGATTAAATTTTATTTCAAAACAATAAAAAACACACTTTTTCATAAGTTTTTTCGACACGCCATATGGTTAATTTTTAGTGTTTTAAATCGTACCCCGAAGTAGATGAAGGAGAAGACGACGATTGTTAAGAATCGTCCCAAATAAGCGTCAGCGATAAATGCTCCGAGGAGAGTAAGAACATACGCAGCTCCGATCCAATCGGTGACATGCGTTGCGGCATTTGGTATCGATTGGTGCATCTCTTTCACTAAATACAACACCATGCTCACCGCCACTGCGAAAAACGCGAGGCGCTCCGCCACCTCGTTCACTGGAAAAAAAAACATACACCAAATGTCGATTCATATTTCTCGAACCAAATTTGGTTTAAAACTAAAGTATCGTTTGGTTTGTTGGAATGTTTTATGAAATAATTGAATTTTATACAGATATTAAAATACGTTATAGATAAAAAATGATTGATTTCTACTCCAATTATCCTGGATTCCAGCAAACCAAACGAATGTACTGGTTTTTTTTACCAATTATGAAGGGAGAAGCTCTCCATCCTCCGGTTTCTCGCTTATCGGCAATCCGCCCTCGATAGTCAACACAACCGTTGCTGACTAACGTCATAGCGGAGATCGATTTCGGGTCTTCAACCTGCATTTTTCACTCCAAAATATTTGTTATTATTTAAAAAAAATTTTAAGTATCATTCATACAACACAAGAGTTCATAAATTTTGTAGGATTTGTATTTTGTTATGAAGATCTATAATTTATATAATTGGTTTGTACTTTGTACGCGTAGGATGTTTGACCAGTAAAGAGGAGTGAGTGGACGGCCGAGTTATGGAATTTTTGCATATTAAGGCAATGTATTATAGAGCAATTTCTAATTTGGGTAGTGAACTATTCTTTATTTCAATAAAAAAATATTGAACTTTTAAATATAATTCACGATGATAATAATAAAACCAAACACAACCATAATATTTGTAAAGAGTGCCACTTTTGCTAATAGTTTTTAGTTAACAATTTACCACCAAATATTACAAAAGAAATTATTCTGTAATTTATATACAAGTAATATATAAACTATGGCATAAATTATATAACTTTGTACGTTTTAAAAAATATTTTATTAGTGGAAAGTTATATAATTTTAGGTATCGTTTGGTTTTGAAGGATTTAAATAACTCATTTAAGATTTGAATGTAGAATTACTCCACTGTCATGTTTGGATAAAAAATTAAAAAAAAAAAAAGAAGATTTAACTCATTTAGGATTTCATATTCCTCACTTCTTCACCTTTCATAATTTATCCATCACTCTAAATATTTTAGAATCATATCATTTTAGAATCAATCGTTTTAAATTAATGCAATCCAAACAACACCTTAGAATTTTAGTCAACAAAATGATAGTTTATCTTTAATTATTAATAATTATAAAAAGTCTGTTTTATAACTCTTATAATTATAGATATAACTGGAATCATATAACTTTACAACAAATTGTTTATAAATGTGAATATTTATTTTGGGAGAACTTACAATAGAAATATGAAATATGAATAGTGAGTGAGGGATTACATTTCTTTGGTGTATACATTTATTGGTAACTTTTAAATGAAAATTTTTAAAAATGATTTTTGTATGTATCATAAGTTATTTATCAAACAATAATTGAAATAAGAACTATTATTAGCCAAAACACGAGTTTAAATATTTAAAGTAGATATTGCTTAATTATGATTAAAATTGGATTATGTTAATTAGTAGATAGATATAGTCAAATTGCCGCTCTAAAATGGTCAAAAACTTGGTAAGAGACAGATAATCCACCACTGAATCTTATCAAACACTCCTTAATTTTATGTATGGAATCTTTATTATCATCACTAAAGTTTCATTACCAATTAATCAATTAATATTATTGATATTATATATTTGATTAGAAAATTAACATGACAAAATTATGTCAACAATAGTTGCAGGCAAATTAAAAACATATAATAAAATATAAATCTTAATCGAAATTAATTAATTATTTCTCATATCATATAATTATCATGACAAATTATTTTATATGGACTATTTTAAATATACACCCCGAATTGTTAATTATACACACTCTCTTAATTACTCTTTAATTACACTATATATTGGGTCTTACGTCATTAACAAAAAAATATGTGAGTGGAATGATGTATGATTAATAAAAATTAATAGGATGGAGATGTACGTATACCAATGTTCTTTTAAATAAAAGTATTAAAATAACTTGTACCCATAAAATATGAATTTTATATGTATTTATTACACTATCACTTGCTCAACCCCCGATCAATCTTGTATTGTAATCGCGTTTATTTCCACTCGCTATAATAAAAGATTGAATGAAATCGCTATCTATTTGCTCTTGTTCTATACCATTACATTACAGGATTGAGCGATGAAGGAACCGAGTTCTCCCTTGATGATTACTAATCGGAGATTCAAAAAGAAATCAAATATAGGGTGAAAAGCAGTGATTTGTGTAACATCCCAAATTTTTATTAATTGTAATTTACAATTTTAAGGACTTAATTATTATGTTAATGAATTATTATGTCAATTTAAGTTATTATGATCATATTATTAGTTAAGTAAGAAAATACAAAGTGAGGGGTATAATGTGCAATTATGTCAAAGTGACAAATAAAAAGGTGGAAAGTCTTTCACTTTCAACAAACTCCTTCTCTCTCTACATTCACTCTCGTCTCCCTCTCTCTCTCTAGAACCCACGGGTTCTTCATCAAATTTCCAAGAACATCGAATTAAGGTGCAAAGAATCTGGATTAAAGTGGCATATAGGAGACTATAACAACTACGAGAATCGATTTAAGGTAAACATCATTTAATCTTTCGGATTTTTAAAGTTTTTGATTCGGTTTTAAAGTGAACCGATTTCTAAGATTTAAGTAGCAAATGTTAATGCATGTTGGAATTTATTGTTGCAATGTTCAAATCGAGTGTTAGAGATGTTGTGTACAAAATTTCAGGTTCTAATTCCACTCCTAAGTATGAATCTGTAATTGTGTGTGTGTTTTAGTGTGTGTTCATCGAGACTCATAAGAAAAATGGACATATATGAGTTATTTTTGGTACATTATGGTATATTATAAGTTGATATATTGTATATAAGTTCACATTTATAATATTAGACTCAGAAACATGCAAAAATGACCCAAACATAATTTCTGGAAAATATTGGAAATTTTCTAAGGATGAACTCGGATGATGATCCATCCGAATTCGGATCCCCCATTTTTGGATCATGCCCAATTCGGACCAACAGTAACTTCGGACACGTCCCAATTCGGACCCCATACCCATTTCGGACCAATGCCAAATTCGGACCACACATATTTCGGACTCCACCTAATTCGGATCCTACCCCAATTCGGACCATCCGGATTTCGGACCATCCGAATTCGGATGTGGTCCGAATTCAATTGGGATTTCATTTAAATTACAGAAATTAAGTTTTAAGCAATTACTGACACAAAATCACTATTACACTTACTTTACAGATCATTGTGGTGTTATCAAAACACACATTGATTCAGGATCAAGTCACACAATACCAATCACTGTGAGTTGCAGATTATCATTCGAACATTTATTGTTTTTACATTCATGTTTATACATTCAATGGCATGTTCACATTGTTCATATACTTCATTTGGCACTCATAAAATGATTTGTTGTTATGATGCACACTCGTACTTGACATGTAACACACATGTAGCTTGCGTTCATTTGAAAGTGCATCTATTTACATCATGCTTGCACTGCATGATCATTACTTCATAATCTGATGCGACCTGGACTGGGGCTGACAGCAGGCCACTGTCGGGGACTGATCATCCCACTCGTATCCCATCAGGTTCGGCACATCCCCGATCAGCATTTGAACTGCCAACCTCATGCTAGCAATGCATGGTTTACACACACATTGAGGCTTTCACTGCCTGTACACACATACATGGGGCTTACACTGCCCATGGTTAAGCATTGTTTGTAAAGAAATATATGTTGTATGCATAATCTGTTATCTCACTAAGCATTTAGCTTACCGTTGACTCACATTGTTTACAGGCAAAGGCAAGAGTGTAGCGGGACCTTCATCTTAAGCAATCAAATTCTTATCTCGGTGACCTTAGAAGCTAATTGGTACATGGACGATGTAGCTTTGGGGCTGGGAATCTGTTACCATTAAAACAATTATGATGATGTAATAGCTAGACTTAAACACTGTAGACATTTACTTTCATTGCTTTAGTGTGGATTTGCTTAATTCTGATTTAAGTACTCAATTTCAATTATTATGATACTCATTGGGTTGTTAGTCGATCCTGGAGATTACAATTATATCATTAATCCAACAAGGACGTCTCAGTTTGGTATCAGAGCATTAGTTTGAGGTTTCAAGTGTCCGCGAGGACTTGGACTCAAACTTAGGTTATGATATTAGAATGAACTTCTAAGTAATGATCTGAACTAAGATAGGATTGACATGCACACGGGGAAACACAAAGGGTAACTGTAAATACTTAGGACTTACAAATAAATGTTCTAAATATAAGTTGTTATATTTCAGAACATGTCAGGAGACGATATGACTCCTCAGCAAATGTTCCAGATGATGCAAGCTCTCATGGAACAAAACAATGAGCTACAATCCAAACGAATGGCTGAGCAGGCTCAGTCATTTGCTGATCAGTTAAGGGCCAGAGATGAGGCCGAGGCAAAACGAAAGGCCGATAAGCGAAAGAACAAGGGGCAACAACAGGACGACCAAGGAGAAAGGCAAGATGATACTGGGTCTTCCAACAGATCAAGGGGCTGTAGGTTTAAGGACTTCAAAAGTAACGGAGCGGTTACTTTTGATGGGACTGGAGACGCCGTCACTGCATTGGAATGGATCACCACCACAGAGAGAACTTTCAGAATCAGCGACTGCGCTGACAAAGACATGGTCCGCTTTGCAACCGCTATGTTTGCAAGGGACGCTGTTATGTGGTGGGACGCAATGACACATGTGTTGACGATGGAGGTAGTGTCACACATGTCATGGAGCGAGTTTAAGGAAGTGTTTTCTCAACAGTACTGTCCAGCCGACGAGAAGCGACGTCTCGATGCAAAATTCCTGAACTTAACTCAGGGAACGAAAACGGTTACACAATATGCCGTTGAGTTCACCCGATTAAGTCTGTTCGCACCACATCAAGTTGACACGGAAGAAAGGAAGATAGCCCGGTTTGAGGCCGGACTAGATTATGAGATTCGCCGAACCATGAGTGGGGTTCGGTATACAACCTTTGCTGGTTTGCTAGAGGCCGCTCGAAATGTGGAGCAGATTGTTCTGTTATCTGGATATGTCATCGGGTCAGCCGCCGCACCACCGACTCAACCGTCGCCGCCAAAAAGGCAGCGGGAGTCTGGATCTTCCCGATTCTCTCCTCAATCCCATCAACAGTCATCATCACCAAAGAAAGGAAGGGCCTTTTCGGCCAGTTCAGAAATGAGAGACTGCAGACGATGCAGAAAAGCGCACTCTGGGGAGTGCAAGACTCAGGATATGTACTGCTTCTGCTGTGGGCAGAAAGGCCATCACTGGGAGCATTGTCCTCGAAAAGATGATGCGTGCTACAACTGCCACAGACTTGGCCATTTTTCAAGGGATTGCCCGAAACCCCCACGAGATCAGAATGCTCCACAATCAACAGCAAGATCTTCTGTAGCTTCCACGGCTCGCAGGGATCAATCTCAAAGGGCTCCAACAAGGGCGTTCCAAATCACAGCTGAAGAAGCAAAGGATGACCCGGAGGTGGTCACTGGTACGTTTTATGTAAATTCAATTCCTGCATGTGTACTGTTTGACTCTGGAGCAAATCGTTCGTTTGTCTCCACTACATTTGCTCGTCAATTCAATATGCCTACTTCAAAATTACAATTCGTGCTTGACATAGAGACTGCTAGCAACATGTTAGTTAAAGCAGATAAAGTATATAGGAACTGCACTTTACTTGTAGAAGATGTAGTGTTCAACATAGACTTAATTCCCATGGAGTTCGGGGAATTTGATGTTATAGTAGGCATGGACTGGTTAGTTCACAACGAGGCCCAAATCGTTTGCAAGAAAAGAATGATTAAGATCACCACTCCTGAGGGTCGAGACATATGCATTTATGGTGACAGACACAAAGGCGACTTGTGCCTTATTTCAATTGCAAAAGCCCGAAAGCACGTTGCCAAGGGTTGTTCTGCATACTTAGCCTACGCTGTCGATGTAAAGGCTGAAGTTCAATCTCCTTCCACCGTTCCAGTAGTTTCCGAATTTCCAGATGTCTTTCCAGAAGATATCTCGGGATTGCCACCTGATCGTCAAGTGGAATTCCGTATCGACCTCGTTCCCGGAGCTGCTCCAATAGCAAAGGCTCCTTATCGACTAGCTCCTGCAGAAATGCAAGAAATGATGAAGCAGTTACAGGAGCTACTTGACAAAGGCTTTATCCGTCCAAGTTCTTCTCCTTGGGGCGCTCCTGTTCTGTTCGTCAAGAAGAAAGATGGCACATTACGTATGTGCATCGATTACCGCGAACTCAATAAAGTCACAATCAAGAACAAATACCCGTTGCCCCGGATTGATGATCTCTTCGACCAGTTACAAGGCGCAAGCTACTTCTCGAAGATTGATCTTCGTTCGGATTATCATCAACTCAAAGTACACCCGGATGATATTCCAAAGACGGCTTTCAGAACTCGTTACGGACACTATGAGTTTCTGGTAATGCCATTCGGTCTTACAAATGCGCCGGCTGCTTTCATGGATCTCATGAATCGAGTCTGCCGACCAATGCTCGACAAATCTGTCATCGTGTTCATCGATGACATTCTCATATATTCAAAGACCGAAGAGGATCATGCTACACATCTGAGAGAATTGCTAGAGTTGCTACGCAAAGAGCGACTTTATGCCAAATTCTCAAAGTGTGAATTCTGGTTGAGGCAGGTACGTCTCAACATTCGAAACGAATTTCATGATCCTTATACTTACTTATGAACTCTTTATTAACTAGCATCTACTCGTTATTCAATTCAGATCCAATTCTTGGGGCACGTGATATCTGGTGCTGGGATTGCTGTTGATCCTGCAAAGATCGAAGCTATCCAAAACTGGGAATCACCCCGCAACGCCTCAGAAATTCGTAGCTTTCTGGGATTGGCTGGTTACTACCGCCGATTCATCAAAGACTTCTCAAAGATCGTCGTTCCGCTAACAAAGCTTACTCGCAAGAATGCTACTTTCTTTTGAAAAGAAGAACAACAAGTAGCCTTTGACGAATTGAAGAAATTGCTAAGTGAAGCACCGGTGTTAGCCCTGCCTGAAGGGAACGAAGACTTTGTTGTCTACACAGATGCATCAGGCATGGGTTTGGGTGCTGTTCTGATGCAAAGAGGAAATGTCATAGCATACGCTTCTAGACAACTCAAACCGCATGAGAAAGACTACTCTACTCATGATCTAGAGCTAACTGCTGTGACTTTCGCTCTCAAGTTATGGAGACACTATTTGTACGGAACCAAGTGTCAGCTCTACACCGATCACAAGAGTTTAAAGTATATATTCAGTCAGAAGGACTTGAATATGAGGCAAAGAAGGTCAATGGAGCTGATAAAAGATTACGACTGTGAGATTCTCTATCATCCAGGGAAGGCCAACGTAGTGGCCGATGCTCTAAGTCGAAAAGCATACTGCAAGGCATATTGCTATGCCTTGACTTCTACAATTTTGACCTCAACTATTATAGATGATGTTAGGGCTGCTCAGTTACAGGCCCTAAAAGAAGGGAATGTTAAAGACGAAGATATCAGAATTCAGTTGCCATTAATGCAAGATGATGGAACTGGACTAAAGGGTGTGTATGGCAGAGTGTGGGTTCCCAAGTTCGGGAACATGAGAGATGTAATTCTCGAGGAGGCTCATCAATCTAAATTCTCAATTCATCCTGGTAGCACAAAGATGTACAACGACCTAAAAGCCAATTTCTGGTGGCCAGGACTGAAAAGAGACGTTGGGCAATTTGTAGAAAGGTGCAGAACTTGTCGACTAGTCAAAGCAGAGCACCAACAACCCTATGGTAGTATGCAACCTCTTCCTATCCCAGAATGGAAGTGGGACCATATTACTATGGATTTCGTAACCAAACTACCTAAGACTCGTCGTCAACATGACGCCATTTGGGTCATTGTTGACCGATTAACCAAATCTGCTCACTTCATACCAATCCGAGAAACCTACTCACTGGACCGACTTGCCCAGGTCTACGTAAACGAAATCGTTATTAGGCATGGTGTGCCTAAGTCTATTGTCTCCGACCGAGATAGTAGATTCACTTCTAATTTCTGGACTGCTCTGCAAAACGGTCTTGGTACTCGTATCGCAATGAGTACTGCCTATAGACCTCAATCTGATGGGCAAAGTGAAAGAACAATCCTAACTCTCGAAGATATGCTCAGAGCCTGTGCCATGGATTTGGGTGGTAACTGGGACGATCACCTCCCATTGGTTGAATTCTCCTACAACAATAGTTACCATTCCACTATCAAGATGGTACCGTTCGAGTCTCTATACAGAAGAAAATGTAGGACTCCAACCTGTTGGAGGGAAACAGGAGAAACTCCAATAGCCGGTCCTGCTTTGCTACAAGAAACAAATGAAAAGATCCAACTCATACGGCAGTACATGAAAACGGCACAAGATCGACAAAAGAACTATCATGATCGCCGACACAAAGCGATAGAATTTCAAAAAGATGATTGCGTCTACTTGAAGGTTTCCCCGATGAAGGGAGTTACAAGATTCGTAAAGAGAGGAAAGCTATCACCTCGGTTCATAGGACCCTTCAAGATACTAGAAAGAGTTGGGAATCAGTCCTATCATTTGGACTTGCCGGAAGAATTATCAGGTGTTCACCCGGTCTTCCATGTTGGTTACTTAAGAAAGAGTCTGGTGCCCGAAAGGGAACCATGGACTGACCATTCAGATATAAAGATTGACGAACGGCTAAGGTTCGTTGATGAACCGGAGTCTATACTGGAAACAAAAGTCAAGAAACTCCGCAACAACGAAATTAGGATGGTGCTGGTCAAGTGGAAGCATCATCGGGGAGCTAATCATACTTGGGAATCGGAAGAAGACATGAAGACTAAGTACCCAAGTCTGTTTAGCGCAGCATGACTTCGCGGACGAAGTATAGGCGTGGTGGAGCCCATGCTGTAGCATCCCAAATTTTTATTAATTGTAATTTACAATTTTAAGGACTTAATTATTATGTTAATGAATTATTATGTCAATTTAAGTTATTATGATCATATTATTAGTTAAGTAAGAAAATACAAAGTGAGGGGTATAATGTGCAATTATGTCGAAGTGACAAATAAAAAGGTGGAAAGTCTTTCACTTTCAACAAACTCCTTCTCTCTCTACATTCACTCTCGTCTCCCTCTCTCTCTCTCTAGAACCCACGGGTTCTTCATCAAATTTCCAAGAACATCGAATTAAGGTGCAAAGAATCTGGATTAAAGTGGCATATAGGAGACTATAACAACTACGAGAATCGATTTAAGGTAAACATCATTTAATCTTTCGGATTTTTAAAGTTTTTGATTCGGTTTTAAAGTGAACCGATTTCTAAGGTTTAAGTAGCAAATGTTAATGCATGTTGGAATTTATTGTTGCAATGTTCAAATCGAGTGTTAGAGATGTTGTGTACAAAATTTCAGGTTCTAATTCCACTCCTAAGTATGAAATCTGTAATTGTGTGTGTGTTTTAGTGTGTGTTCATCGAGACTCATAAGAAAAATGGACATATATGGGTTATTTTTGGTACATTATGGTATATTATAAGTTGATATAGTGTATATAAGTTCACATTTATAATATTAGACTCAGAAACATGCAAAAATGACCCAAACATAATTTCTGGAAAATATTGGAAATTTTCTAAGGATGAACTCGGATGATGATCCATCCGAATTCGGATCCCCCATTTTCGGATCATGCCCAATTCGGACCAACAGTAACTTCGGACACGTCCCAATTCGGACCCCATACCCATTTCGGACCAATGCCAAATTCGGACCACACATATTTCGGACTCCACCTAATTCGGATCCTACCCCAATTCGGACCATCCGAATTCGGATGTGGTCCGAATTCAATTGGGATTTCATTTAAATTACAGAAATTAAGTTTTAAGCAATTACTGACACAAAATCACTATTACACTTACTTTACAGATCATTGTGGTGTTATCAAAACACACATTGATTCAGGATCAAGTCACACAATACCAATCACTGTGAGTTGCAGATTATCATTCGAACATTTATTGTTTTTACATTCATGTTTATACATTCAATGGCATGTTCACATTGTTCATATACTTCATTTGGCACTCATGAAATGATTTGTTGTTATGATGCACACTCGTACTTGACATGTAACACACATGTAGCTTGCGTTCATTTGAAAGTGCATCTATTTACATCATGCTTGCACTGCATGATCATTACTTCATAATCTGATGCGACCTGGACTGGGGCTGACAGCAGGCCACTGTCGGGGACTGATCATCCCACTCGTATCCCATCAGGTTCGGCACATCCCCGATCAGCATTTGAACTGCCAACCCCATGCTAGCAATGCATGGTTTACACACACATTGAGGCTTTCACTGCCTGTACACACATACATGGGGCTTACACTGCCCATGGTTAAGCATTGTTTGTAAAGAAATATTTGTTGTATGCATAATCTGTTATCTCACTAAGCATTTAGCTTACTGTTGACTCACATTGTTTACAGGCAAAGGCAAGAGTGTAGCGGGACCTTCATCTTAAGCAATCAAATTCTTATCTCGGTGACCTTAGAAGCTAATTGGTACATGGACGATGTAGCTTTGGGGCTGGGAATTTGTTACTATTAAAACAATTATGATGATGTAATAGCTAGACTTAAACACTGTAGACATTTACTTTCATTGCTTTAGTGTGGATTTGCTTAACTCTGATTTAAGTACTCAATTTCAATTATTATGATACTCATTGGGTTGTTAGTCGATCCTGGAGATTACAAATATATCATTAATCCAACAAGGACGTCACAATTTGTACACAATAATATTTTTTATCCATAACAATGTACCATGTACAAATTAATCTTACATTATGTATAAACCTATAAAGTCTTTATTATTGTGGATGACAAAAAGAAATTATTATGTACAAATCACATTTCTTACTTATGTATATATCGACCCTTGTGTGTGTGTGTATGTATGTATGTGTGTGTGTGTGTATGTATATATATATATATATGTATGTATGTATGTGTCACCTTCCTAATCTTCACAATCTAAACCCATACTAACATGTGGTTTTTTCAATTTAAAAATTAATGGTATTTGGACATGGTCTTCATATTAAAATTAGTTTTCTAAAAACATAAAATACTTTATATTTTATAACAAAAGAGATAAAATTTAATCGACGTATTAAGAAGTTCTTGGTTTTAAAGTTTTTTAAAGATAGTTATTAGTATAGAACTGTTTTCAAAAGATATCATTTCTTATATTGTTCTCAAATTTCATCAATATATTACAACAATAAAATAATGACACTTCATATATTTATATATATTTTTCAATATTCACCAAGCTTTTAAAGTGAAGTGTTATTAATACAAAACTGGTTTAGTTCGGTTCGATTCTTGATTCCAAAACTTTTAATATATTCGGCTTTAGTAGTACCATAACATCCAGCTCAATTTTGTCCATTAATGAACCCTTAAATATTATTATTATTATTTTTTTTCAAACGTTTTCATTTGGCAAATACTTAATTTTTTATTTTGTTTTTTTAATGAACCCTTAAGTATTTGCCGGCTCAAGAAAGCCTTTTCAACAATGTTTTTGTTTTTTTATTTTGTTTTTGTTTCTAGAAAAAAATGTGTTTGGCAAATAGTTAATTTTTTATTATCAAAACCCAATATAAATATTTTATGTTTACTTTTAAAAGAAATTTTTTCTATCAAAATATACAAAGTTTTATAATAGAAACAATTATATTATGTTCTAGAAAAAATATTTTAAATGAAGAGTCTTTCCAAACACTTTTTATTTCTTTTTTTTTGCAACAAAATTACGACTCCTATTTATATTATATAAAGTTTAACTTAAAAAAAAAAAACATACTATTGTCAAAGAAGTTCTTTTATTACTTGGTTGTCATATTTATTTTATTTTTATATTAAAAAAAAAAACAAAACCTTTGTTGTTGCTACTATTGTTTTTTTTAAAGCTTGGATCTTATTAATCACCATAAAAACTCAAGGATTTTAATAAACACCATAAAAACTTCCAGAATTCTATTAAACACCACAAAAACTTCAAGAATTCTATTAAACACCACAAAAACTCCAAACAGTACGGGACTTAGTGACATAGATGATTCCTGAACAAAAACTGATTACAACATACAGTTCGAAACACTATTGATGGATGCACCACCATCGAGAGAGAAATAGAGATGGAGAAGAGAGAATATAGGATAAGGGTTGAATGAAAGATAAGAGAAATATGAATGACACTGTGACGGTGTCAAATCATAAGAGGAATGCACATCACATCAATAATAGAGTGAAATGTGAACAGAAATTCATAAAACTACTAGCTAACTCAAGGTGAATCCAACAGCCAAAGGTGATACCAATTTCATCTTTTGTTACTTCTATTTTCAACTCATAAAAATATGTATTTCGATGGATGGAAAAAATAGCTTCTATTGTAATGGGTGTTTGTATACACATGAGAATAGATTCTCAAGTATCATCTAATGAATTACTCGAATGTTCACCACGAAAAAATGACAAGAAATTTCATGTTTTAAACGTCTTATAATTAATTCTAATCAAGATAAGTTGTAAAACATATGATACATACTATGAACTTCAAATTCATATATAAAATTATGAAAAACCGACCTTAAATAACAAGAAGTAAACACTTGTCGATCGAGCTCACATCAACCACATTCTACGGTCTTCGTCTTTTCGTGTTGTAATTTGGGTACATGTGTGATGGAGATATTACAAACTTACATTCTTGATATGAATGTGTGTGTATATCTATATATATACACACACATGTGAGTGTGAAACTAATTAAGAAGATGAAAAAATAGATGAAGTTTAAATATAAAAAATAAAATAAAATAGAATTGAATTGAATGAAATGATGTTTGTTGGTTGGAGAGGTTATTAATACAAGGTTTATATATGTATTTATGCATAAATGAAAATAGGGGGTCACGTGCTTTTGCAGGGCTTCAACGGTCTTTTGGTTGGTGGGTATACATTTAAGTTGCAAATAGTCTTCTCTATGACTTTTTCATGCCTTGGAACTTATTATATATTTATTTGGGTATCCCTAGCTAGCTATATAGGATGTACAAGTTAAACATAAATTGTACGGGAAGTGTTTTGAACACAACACATTTTTTTTAATACACAACAATTCTATATAGATAGATTATTTTACCCTTATAATAAGAGGATAAAATGTCAAGTTGTAAAATGATATTAAGGATAGAATATTATGTTTATATGAAATTATTGTGTATGGAGAAAGGATGTTGTGTACAAATCACCTCCCAAATCTTAAGTAGGGATGAGCATTTTGCACCAAAAATACCGACCCGGACCAAACTGTTATTAATGAAATTTGTCTGGTTTTGGTTTCTTAAAAATCACTATTTTTGGTTTTCGGCCGGGTTAGGTTCACCGGTTTTCGGTTCTTAACCTGTCCAAAACCGGAATTTAAACTTCATGGTATCAAATTTAAAGTTTATGTTATTGTTAGTATTTTTTGTCGTCCATAAAGGAACAACACTTTTAAATATTATTTCTAAATTATATAAAAAGTCTATGTAATATCTATTGAGCTATTTCGTAAATATATAATCATGTAAAAGTATTTTTAACAGTGTAAATTTTTTTTTTATAATACAATAAAGATAAAATATAGAGAATTTAATATAAGTAAGGTACGTTTAATCTTTTATCGGTTCCAACCGGTCCGATAACCGAAAAACCAGACCGGACCAAGCCCGTATTACAAACATTGGGCCGGTTTTTGGTTTTTCTATTTCCGCAATTTCGGTTTTTGGATTTTTTCAGTTCGGTCCGATTTGCCAAATGCTCATCCCTAATCTTAAGTATAGGGTCTACTAGTGACAAATGAGTTAATACATAATTTTTATTTAATAAAACACATATATAATTAAAATCATTAGCAATGAAGTATTGTTTTTCATATTATTTATGCTTATATGAAGTATCATATTTGTATTATGTCATTATAAAATGAAGAATCATATTATGATGTATCATCTATATAATGTTGTATCATCCGATTGAATTTAAGTTTTTTCTAATATAAAACTTTCTATATTATATTTAGTGGATCCCATTAAAAAAAACAAGTGTGTTATATATAAAAGTTTCTGTACTAACTAATAATTTAAGATATAAACTAATATGGGTTTATACAATATAAACCATTACTAAAGAAGGAGGTTTAAAATTTATCAAATAAACCGGTTTAAGTTTATAAACCGTTTGAGTTCTTATTTTAATGGACTCACATGACTTTATGGAAGAATATCTTCAAGATAATGTTGTTCATATTTTCTGTACGATTTTTGTTTTATATAAATTATTATTATGCAGGATCACTAAAGTGTTGTTGTATAAAGAGATAAGTGATAGAGATTAAATATAACTATAGATTTATGATGTGGAATAATATTTTATATGTCTCATTTTAGAATCGTGTCACGGTTTATCTACTGCAGTCCACGATTACTCTAAGGTTGTAAATAATGATTCTCATTAGAACAACAAGATTTATAAAATAATGATTTTCATTAAAATACAGATACAAAATCAACCTTTGCTTTTGATATCCCGTTTGAAAATTATAATAATTTATCGATAATCAATCTAACTGTTTTCAAATATACAAACAACTAAACATATCTCAAGAACCTCAAACATTAATTGAATGCATGTCATGACACCTGTTTGTTCAACCTGCTTGATCAGTAGCTCCTGAAAACAGAAAGAACTCGTCAGTGATCTTGCAGGGAGGTGTCCCTGCAAAACCACTCCGATGCCTAAGTAAGTATGAGAAAATGAAGGGGAAATATGGATATTGAAAGAGGTGAATGAATAAGTATTCGATGCTTTAACCTGGTCTGCATATGGGTTTATATTGAGAGGTTTGTTACCACTTCTGGCAAGGCTCCTCTTTTCTTTTGGTCGATCCTCCTCGTGTTTTGGAGATAGTCCCAAATATGCGTTTCCTTGGACTTCCCTTCTTCGGCTTATTAGAAGACTTTTCTTATTCATATAAGATCTCCTTTTTGTATTCTTTCTTTGCAATGCAGGTTTCTTAAGATGAAATGGCTGACATGTCCTTTTCATCTTATTAATTCTTTTTGTATCTTTTCTTCTTTTGGTAGGCATCGAATAGTGTATTTTCATAATCCTATGGTTATACCATTAAGTCCCCCCAGTCTGGTGATGAAGCGGTGCATTGCCGAAGCTTCATTATCAGACTACATGCTGATGCCGCACCTTGTAGACTGAATCTGCTGGTACCGATGCCGTAATTTGAAAACTTAAGCTACTGATGCCGATGCCATAATTTGGAAACTTAACCTACTGATGCCGATGCCATAATTTGGAATTTAATGAGGCTGAATTTGCTGATGCCGGTGTCATAATTTGAGGTGACTCAACTCTGAGTATTTCGAAGGGCGAATTTATTTAGGGATGTGAGCGGTATTACTGTGTTATGATGCTTAAGATGCCAACTTGCACGATACTTGAGTGGTGGCCATAAATGTTGATCAGAAGCCCTCGAGTGTTGCGCTGACATGACGGCTATTGATTTTTTGAAAAGCCCTTCTGGTGTCAGGTGTCTTTTCGGTAATTATGCGCTTTTAATCCTGGCCATCCACGTGCTCTCCTATTCGAGCTTCTTTTCTTTATTTAAACCCCTTTTAATTGCTTTCTTTTTGAAACCGCTCACACCCTTATCGATTTCCTCTTCTTCTTCTAGGGTTTTCTTCATGACTTCAGGTTAGTTCCTTCCTCGTTCTTTTCCTCGCTCATTTCTGTTTTACTATCCGTCATTATGTCGAAATCCGACGTGCATTTGAAATCAAGTATACTTTCTGAACCTTCATTGAGAAAGCTTCGCGAGGATATGCGCATTCCTTCGTCGATCTCAATGGTTGTTCCTGATTCTACTCATAGAGCACATGACCCTCCTGAAGGGAAAGTCGCTTTTTATATTAGATTACTTCTACTTAAGTAACCTTCGATTTCCTTTTTCGCCTTTTTATCTTGCTGTTTTAAACTATTATAGACTTCACGTAGCGCAGTTAACTCCTATGGCTGTATCAAAAATCATTTTGTTTGAGATGGTGTGTCGTGCACATCACCATGAACCTACTCTGCCATTGTTTCGTTCTTTCTTTCGAGTCACTTCAGCAGGCAACTGGTTTACCATCGAAAAACGCCCCAATCCATGCCCTGAAATCTTAGTGGACAAGAAAAGTGGTTTAAAAAAGTGGAAAAGTAAATTTTTTTGGTTTTCTATCATCCCTTCCTGTATGCCTGATCTCCTAATATGGAAAGATAAAGTAGATACTTCTTTGAATCTTCTCCCTCCTGCTGGGTCCTATGATAATGATTTTTGAAACATTCTTATTTCTAAGCAATATCCACTTTTTCCTTATTCTGAGGGGGTATTGGCTCTTGTTGGGGTGTCCAAGATTTGGGACCACCCTCAACATGTTCCAGTATTGTATTGTGGTAAAAAGGGTATGATTATTAAACATCATTTCTTGTTCCGCTTTTTAGACATTGCTGTTTGGACCTAAAAGATATATTACTTCTATTTTTGCAGAAGTTAGTTTGCTGGAGTTACTGTCTGGGGATATTTCTACAGCCAAAGTGAAACCTAAACGAGTTGAGGGTGAGGCTTCTACTACCCAAGTGATTGGTCCCGTTTCTAAAGTGGCTCTCAAAGCTGGAGATGCTCAATCCACTCAATCTCATAGCCCTGTTAACCCTATCGCTGTTTCCCCAAAACCTATTTCTGATGATGTCGATGATGGTGCCAGCATAGCTGTGCTTTGTAAGAGAAAAAAAGAAACTATGGCCAAAACTGCCGCTTCCAAGCGTGCGAAAACGGCAGTCCCTAACTCCTGAAAACAGAAAGAACTCGTCAGTGATCTTGCAGGGAGGTGTCCCTGCAAAACCACTCTGATGCCTAAGTAAGTATGAGAAAATGAAGGGGAAATATGGATATTGAAAGAGGTGAATGAATAAGTATTCGATGCTTTAACCTGGTCTGCATATGGGTTTATATTGAGAGGTTTGTTACCACTTCTGGCAAGGCTCCTCTTTTCTTTTGGTCGATCCTCCTCGTGTTTTGGAGATAGTCCCAAATATGCGTTTCCTTGGACTTCCCTTCTTCGGCTTATTAGAAGACTTTCCTTTTTCATATAAGATCTCCTTTTTGTATTCTTTCTTTGCAATGCAGGTTTCTTAAGATGAAATGGCTGACATGTCCTTTTCATCTTATTAATTCTTTTTGTATCTTTTCTTCTTTTGGTAGGCATCGAATAATGTATTTTCATAATCCTATGGTTATACCATTATAGACACACAACTAATATGATGAAACTCCGTCTTAAAAAAACAAGTTTATTTATATGAAAAACTATTAATTCTATAGTTGAAATGAAATACTTCTTAAAAAGTTTGTTACACATTATGTAACTTTACATTGCACTTCAACATTTAATTTGGCATTCAAAATCCTACCTTTTGGGTATCATATAGGTCCAATTCATATTTGGTGGATATATATTTTACAAAAGTTTAGGGCAATCGCCCATACCCTCCTTTCTTATCATATTTTGATGTAAGATCCCCCGGTCCATACAATATTGACTATTAGCACAAAGGTCCCCCCACATTTATGTCACAACTATTAATGTATGCATATATAGAACGACTAGTGATGTAAACGAGACGAGACAATTCGTGAACTACTCGTAACCGACTCGTAAAAACTCGAAATCGACTCGCAGTTAATCGATAGAGCTCGAGTATTAAAATAGTCTACGAGCCTAATCGAGCCTAAGTTTACATGTTTATATTTTTATCTTTCAACTTTGTAATATTATATTTTTATCACTATTATATAAATCAAATTATATAATGCTAAACCTAAAATTACATTATTATATTTTTACCATTCTTAGTTATTGTTGGGAGTAAATTATATTGAACATTTCGTATTTATATTTTGATTTCTTTTATTCCGAATATAATCGAGTCAAGTCGAGCAGAGCTCGAGAGTATCGAATAGTTTATCGAGTCGAGTTTCGAGCTCGAATTTTATTGTCAAGTTCGAACTCAAGTTTGTTGATACTCAACTCGACTCGGCTCGATTACACTCCTAAGAACGACTCATACTCCACCATCTAAATCATCATCTTTGTTGGAGATTGTTTTAGGCGTCGTTTGGTTCGCAGAATGTTTATTCCTGGTATGGAATCTGTCAAGGAATGAGATTCTGGAAGAAATAGAATTGGAGGCTGGTGAAGATGAAGTCTAGGGTTTGGTTTTAGAACTGTTTAAATCTTTGGAATGAAATTTGAATTCCATGGCACTAACCCAAGGAAAATAGATTCCTTCAGAAGTGATGTTTTTTTCTTAAAAAAGGAATCTTCTGACCATTTCTTTTCACTGCCAAACAGCACATTGGAATGAAATTTTCATTCCAAATCCATCAAATTCCATCAGATTCTGTGAACCAAACACCCCCTAAATGTATATTTTGTTTGTTGAAAATGACGTACAATAGATACATACTTTCATTTTTGTTTTCACTTATATGTGGTAATTATTTTTATTTTCATTTGATAGTTATTTTTTTCTTTTTGTTTTCGTTAACTCGTTAAGTAATTACATATTTTTGTGTCCAATAAATGTTTTGTTAACATACCAAACAATATAGAATTGGTAAATGTAACATCTCGTTTTCAAAGTTATTGCGTGTAATTATTTTAGTGGATGAATATTTTATTAATATTGGGTTGGTCCAATTATATCCCGTTTTGAGGATTGATACGTGTCGGGAGTGGGATTGCGTGTGTCCGGGTTATAATTTTAGCGGATAAATTATATATTTGGGATCACGGGATTAAATGGGTTAAAAGGGTATTAATATTGAAATGTGATATCGGGTTCGGGTTAATGGGTTCGGGACCGGCCAAAATAAAAAGCGTACATATAGTGTGCTTTCCCTTTCCTTCCCTTCTTCATTTGGAAACCTAAAAAGAGTGTTGTGTGTGTATGTGAGACTCCAGCAGCAAAAACCCTTCCAAAAGCAAGGATTGATTCTGGGATTTGGCCTCCAAAGCATCATCTCCATCTTTGTGGGTGTTCTTGACCTCAAGAGGTAAGAAACCTAAGAATTGGTTCCTAAATTATGTGTTATATGTTATGAAATCATGAGGAATGACTATGAGGACTGTAAGAGGCCAATATGTATTGATTTTGAGGATATATTGGAGTTGGAATCGAAGTTACGGGAGGTTTAACCTCCTGGACAGACCTGGAAATCGAAGAGCAGGGATGAACGCAGTCGCGTGGTCGTGCAGGTGGCGCGGCGCGACGAGGGCTGGGGCGGCGAGGTCAGCTGCTGGGCCGGATTCTGCTCGGGGCTTTCGGGTTGGGTTCCGTAGGGACTTTAGGCTGGGTTTGGAATCGGGTCTCGTTTGGGATTTTGGGGTCGGGTTTCGGTTGGGTTTTTGGGGTTCGGTTGGGATTGTGTGTCGGTTTCAGTTCGGTTAAAAAGTCGTGTTTGGGTTTGTTTTATATATTGATTGGAGCTCGAGATTCCGTTGAGATTGTTTTGAGCCCGTGTCGGCTATGGTTTCATTGTGAGTCGGTTATATGTGTTGATTGAGATTGTGATTAACAGTTTAAGATCCGTGTGATTACAGGGACGAGTCGACCGCGAGGTGAGCCGGATCAGAGATTGTAGAGTTCGGGACTTGAGACGGATTGTTCGATAGACAGGTGAGTACTCGAGTCCTTTTCAAACCCAGGATCGTTTTGCGAGTCAAAACTGTGTAGCGAGTAATGTGTGCATATATTGTGTAATGTGTATGAGACAGGGACACGGGCTTCAGGTATGATTCTGTACTTACATATGTGTTATATGTGCATAAGATGAGATCTAGTCCAGGGGTCCGTGATGAGTTCCATACAGACGGTGATTCGAGATGGGTGATCACTCGGGTTGACTGTCCCCAACAATCCTTGGGGAATGTATACACGGCAGGGCCTATAGCCAGTTCATGCCCGTGCTACAGGGTTTTTGCTAGCCACCGTTGCGCTCGGTCGTTAGCCGAGGAAGGGTCCCCTCAGTGATACTGTGTGTAGGGCTGCGGATCTCATGTTATGTGTTCATACCTAAATTATGTTGTCGATTGCCAGGGATAGGGATTTGTGATGTGTGTATGTGCTATGTGTAGGCGTGTTATGTGCTTACTGTGCAGAGTCCAACGAGCTTCCGAGCTTACGTATTCGAGTCTACAATGTTCAGGAAAATAGGGTCGGGGCTGGTAGCTGCGGTTGATGGCTTGGGACTGAGGATTAGCTGGAGAACATTGTGCCTGTTTGTGTTAGTCAGCTTAGTATCTTTTTGGGATTTTGTAAATCAATGGATTGTGTATGTATATGTGTTAACCGATGTATGTTAAAGTGCTTAATTAACAGCGTTTTATAGTATCCTCTAACACGTGTTGTGTGGATTATATGCGATCATGTCACTTATGATATTGTGTTGACGTGACATTTCTGTGATCGGGAGGCGTGTTACAGTAAAAATCTTTACACAACTATTTTATATGTTATATTAAAATTTAGGATTGTGTGCAGGACTTGGGAGTGAACTGAAAAATCGGAACACTGTATTAAACTGGAACAAGTATAATTACCAAATATAACATTTTTTTGAGGTTGTTTTGACTTCTACACACCCCTAAATTTTACAATATCAATACATAATAGTCGCATAAGGGTTTTTTTTTTTTTTTTTTTTTTTTTTTTTTTTTTTTTTTTACCATTTGTGGGTTTACAAAGCATTTATTGGACACCAATAAATATAAGTATCTTTATGAAAGCAAAACTAAAGTATAATTACCAAATAGAAATGAAAAGAGAAATACAACTACTAAATACAAAAGAAAGCATTACACATAAATAAAAATAAACATGAAAGTATATATCTATTAAGAGTCATTATTTTGAAAATCATTTACCTTTAATCAACGTTGATGAAGAATTACACATCGATCATTTCGCTCACATTGGCAATCTATGACTCTATGCTCACAAAATCATTAGGTTTTAGCACTCACCAATGTTAAAATAGGTTCTTCTTATTGTAACAATTTTGTACTTGTTATATAAAATTTCATCTCATTATAGTTATAGGGAATTTTGCACAAAAATTGCAACCTAGAAGGTTTTTCACTACAAGAAAGATGAGAATTTAATATGGCGTTTGGTTTATGGAATGAAATTCAAATGAATTAGAATTAAATTTTAGTTGTTAGTGTATTTGATCGTGATGATAAAAGATGGTTTTTAATGTTAGTTTAGGATGTGTGTTGGAATCTAATTCATGTTTGAGTTGTAAAAAATATTAAATTCGTATAAATAAAGAATCAGATGTCAAATAAATAAAATTTAACTATTCATCTTTATTAGTAAAAACTTGAACAATCTGAATTTGAGTTTCATTTCCGTCGAACTCTATTTCGCGAGCCAAACGACACCTAAGAGGAGGAGAAACCATGTTAAATACTTGAAAAACAATGCCAAATAGTATTTGGCATGACTTTTTACTAATATGAGGGTTCCAAATATATTTGGATTAGGATAAAACCGTTCGAAATAGTATTTAGCACGATTTTTAAGACAATTTGCATTTGGGCAAATGACCAAAAATAGTAACAAGTTTGACATTTTTATCATTAATAGTAACATTATTTATTTTTTTATTATTAAAAGTAACAACTTTTTATTTTATAATCAATAATAGTAATGGGTGACCTGTAAACCTGTTTAGCAGGTCACCAACTTTTCAGTTATAAAAAATAGTAACATCTTTACAGATTTTTATCAATAATAGTAACATATCAAATTAAAAACATATTTTTTGTTATTTTATTAAGTTTTATAATATTACATAAACACCAAAATAAACCAAATTTTTATTTCGAATATTTATGGATAGATAATATTCGATTATTTATTCACAATTATATATAATATGAATGAAAAAAAATACTATGAATCATTTCAATTTTCACTTTTTCCAACAACTATACTATGAATATTCGAAATTTTTATTTCGAATATTTTCGAATGAAAAACTACGACCCAATCATGTTTTAGATTTTTTTACAAAAAACTATAAATCATTTTGATTTTTCATACGAAATAATTGCAACTCATTTATTTTTGTGTTTTTAACAACGAAAAAAACTATAAATTATTTCAGTTTATAGTTTTGCCGAATGAAAAATATTGCAATCCATAAAAACAATACATAACCACCTGTACGAAACTATAAACTGGAATAATTCATAGTTTTTTGCGTTGTTAAAAACACAAAAATAAATGAGTTGCAATTATTTTGTACGAAAAATCAAAACGATTTATAGTTTTTTTGTAAAAAAAAAATCAAAAACATGATTGGGTCGTATTTTTCATTCGGGAAAGCTAAAATTCGTATGGTTTGCAATCAATTTCGTTTAGAATTTAGTAAAAAGCTTTTTGTAATTTTTTTATTACAAATGAAAACTACTACGAATGAAAAAGTATTGTGACCCATTCATTTTTTTTGTTTTTCAACGAATGGAAAACTCATGACTTATTGTAGTTTATAGTTTTATGAATGAAAAATATTGAAACTCATTTTGATTTTTTGTTTTTTAAATAAAAAAACTATGACCCATTTAGATTGGAAAAGACTAAAAAAATGGAACTATTTGTATTATTTTATTTAGAAAAACTAAAAAAATGATGGTTCGTAGTTTTTTATTGGAAAAAGTGAAAATTAAAATGATTCACAGTATTTTTTCATTCATATTATATATAATTGTGAATAAATAATCGAATATTATTTATCCGTAAATATTCGGAATAAAAATTTGGTTTATTTTGGTGTTTGTGTAATATTAGAAAACTTAATAAAATAAAAAATTATGTTTTTAATTTGATATGTTACTATTAGTGATAAAAATCTGAAAAGAATTTACTATTTTTGATAACTGAAAAGTTGGTGATCTGCTAAATAGGTTTACAGGTCACCCATTACTATTATTAATAAAAAAATAAAAAGGTGTTACTATTAATGATAAAAAATAAATAATGTTACTATTAATAATAAAAATGTCAAAACTTGTTACTATTTTTGGTTATTTGCACTTTGCATTTTTGTACCATTTGTTAGTTGTTACATATTTATAATTTTACAAAGTGTCCCCATTGCATTTTTTATTCGGTTTTTTCTATTTCAAAAATAATTTTCCACTATATATGTCGTATGAGTCATATATTACGAAACAAAATACCAAATATAAATAAAAAGAATTTCATTAATCATTCATAAATTAAAGTAAAAAAGTCAATACAATGTTATATCTTGAATTCGATATAATTTAAAACATGTCTATAAACCAATGTTCCTGAACTAATATTGATCAAATGAACATTTTGTAAATAATATATGTATATTATGCAACATAACTAGTCTTCGAAACTCAAAAAGGCAAATTGGCTCATATCTTCTAAACCCAAAAAGGCTCTGATAATATATTGGTGAAATAATTAAGAAATAAATACAACTTTATATAGATAATTTCACTCCATCTTTATTACGAAAAACATCAAGGGGGCGTTTGGTTCGTAAATTTTGTAATCTGGGATTTGCATTATGTATCATTTTCATTTGTCAGGATTTTGCAAGAAATCTGCATTATAATTTAAGAAAAAATTGTTAATCTGAAAAATGCAAGGTAACTGAGATTTAAAATTCTAAGGGGGGGGGGGGGGGGGGGGGGCTGAGGTTTTAAATAATAAAGAATGAAGAGATTTAAGAACTCGTGAAATTTTAAATGATTACTGAAATTTGTGAATCAAATAAAAGATTTTAAATGCAAATCCCAATGAATTTCAGAAAATCCACGAAACAAACGCCCCTAAGTTCCTACCAATAAAAAATAATACAAAAGGAGTATTAGTGCCAAGTATAAATGACATTCAAACTACATTTAAAGTGTAAAACATTACCCGATCCACTCGATGTAAAATGCAATCAGTTATAACTTGTAATTCTCCTAGCTTTTGTCGGACTTGTAACTGAGTTGTTGCCTGCATAGGACACTGAATAGAGACAATTACTCGTGGTTCGGTTCATGGTTAACCGTTATATGCTTAAAAGCAAATATATCTTTAAAGGCAAAGTTATAATAAACTATTTTGTTATAAATCTTAAAACTTACAATAAATGTATTGAATAAAACATTTTAAAAAAAATGTATTTGAAATCCTATTATTTGGTGTATTAGAATAACTAGTATAAATGAAAACTATTAAGTTGTGTGACACCCTTGCCACATTAACCACCAATTACAAGACACCCAGGATTAATCACCAATATACAATAACATAGTGATCTGATAACCTAATTAGAGTGCGGAAGCATTAAAATAACTCAATAAGTAATTCAACAGTGTCAAACATCCTACTGTACTACAAGGTACTGAATCTAAGTCTACATACTCAAATCAATTATGATAACATCCAGACTATACTACAACATTGTCCCAAAGCACAATTACCGATTGAGTAGTAGATATCTTCCAAGAACTTCAAAACAACCTAACAAGAAGGTCCAGCGGCAGATTTTCCCTTTCCTGCAAAAATAAAGCAACTGAGGAATAAGCGAATGCTTAGTGAATACACATATTAAATCTTTATGAAGCCTCAAGAGTTAAACCGATGACAAACATCGTATACTCTCTTCGTACACCAAGTACGAAACCAGAACCGCAGCTCCTTCGAGTCCACAGCTCGACATGAAACATACCATCTGAGAAAAACGTACGATCGGGGATGACATACTGCCTACCAGAACCTCGGAGGGATCAGCTCCGGGTCATATAGCGCAGTAACATCGGAGTAATTGATGTGACCCACCGGTCCATCACTAGATGCACAACAAACGAACGGACATGCAACAAATATGAATGTGCATCTAAATCTACGCAAGTTAGTAGAGTTCCAAATGACAATTGAAGCAACACGTCTCAGCAGGCAAAAGCAATTATAAAACAGATATAAACATGCGAAATCTAATGTACTCACAGTGGGTGCGTAAATAAACTTTAACCAATATTATTTCTCCTCGGGATTTCAACCGGATCCACAAAGTACCCCACTGTGGGTTAAACAACACCACAAGGGACCTGTAAGTCAGTTGCAATAATACCTCGTGTCAATAACTTGTTTAATTTTCATATAACCAAATTTTTAAGTTTTGCAATATTTGATCCCCGTTTCGGATCCAAGATAAATTTGAATCCCATTTCTGACCATAGCTAAAATCAAACCACAACTAAGTTTGAACCCATCTCAGGTTCGAACCCAATCCTTTGAATAACTTTTGTTATTAATATGTTGACTATAGGTTTTATCCATTATATTCGAGTATAGCACCAAATTCGACTCAAATGCTACATTCTAGAACATTAAATTCGACTATGGTTACATAAATTAGAATTATACATCATCAAATTCGAACTTAATAACTAAATTCGAATCCTAGACTTGATTTGATGGACAAATTCGAATGCCCTAGTTAAATTCGAAGGCCTCATTCAATTTTTAATGTTAAATTCGAAGGCATGGGGTTAAATTCGATTACCCATTCGAATTTATGGCTAAAATCGAAGCCTTATTTTAAGGGTTAAAGTCGAATCCATATTCGAACTTAGCATAAAAATCGAGTTTGTTCATGTATTTCGAGTTTGTTCTTGGCACTCTCGAATTTGTTCATATTTACAGCTTAAATCATACATTTCTAAGTCTAAAAATCACAAATATGTTAAGTATTAAGCCTAGTTTTGATTCTAATACACATACTTTATCATATTCTAGGTAAAGCTCAAGCAAATTAGCTTTTTTCACTCGACAAATGATAAATTCGAATTTCTATTCTTAAAACCGAAAATATAACAGCTTAAAAAGGTCGATTCTTACCTCAAATTCGTACGAGATCACAAATGCAACCGTAGACTGTTATAGTACTCCTCGAGATCTTTCCGATGACGTATAGAACTCGACAATCGGCAGGTCGATTTGAGAGAAAATCTAGAGAGAAGGTAGAGAGCCGTGAGAGAGTGTTCCAGAGAGAGAGAGAGAGTAATTAGTGAAAATGAAAGGCATTTGGCCTTTTTATTCTCATCTTTCCCCATTTTGCACATTTCACCCCTCAACTTATCCGGTTCTATTAAATACTGATTTTATCATAATTAATGTTTTTAACAATTATACTTAATAACTAAAAATTGAAATCCTGAAATTTTCTTAATTTCTTAAAATAGCAACCAACTTCCAAATATCCAGATACATAATCACTTTCGTAATCCAGCTTAAATTACGAATTTAAACTAATAACTTTAAATACTATAATTTGAATCTGAGGATGTTACAGCATGGGCTCCACCACGCCCAAACTTCGTCCTCGAAGTTATGTGGATTTAAACAATTGCGGATATTTCCTCAACATTTCCGACTTAGTCTCCCATGTATGATTCGCTCCAACGTACAAGCACCGTCTCTATCTCTTTGCTTCTTAATTTCTTTACCTTAGTATCTAACGCGCACTCCGGCTCCTCAACATACCGGAGCATTTCATCAACTTGCAGCTCAGTGTGGTCAGCACAATCCTCATTCTCAGTAGTAAATGATTTCCTAAGATTCCTAACATGAAACACCGGATGTATGCCCGACATTTCTTCAGGCAACTCTAAGTGATAAGACTGATTTCCTACTTTCTCAGTAATCTGGAATGGTCCGACAAATCTCGGAGCCAACTTTCCTCTTTTAACAAAACGAGTAACACCTCTCATTGGTGATACTTTTCAATATATCCAATCGTTTATCTCAAAACTATTTGGTTTATATCTCCTATCATAATAACACTTCTGTGATAACACATGCTCATCCACCAGAGTTCTATCAAATTCTTTTCAACCTGTAGGGGTTTTATATTTCCATCAAAGCAATTGATATTTTCAGTTGATACTTAAATTCAGGATACATGATATCATCATATATTTCCAATATGGAATAGTCCATTCATCCTGATCATCAATCGTTTGTCGGTAAGCTGTACTCATAGCTATATGTGTGCCTAATCCCACTCGTAAAGCAAACCAAGAGTTGAAAATGAAACGACTCTTCTAATCAGACATAATCGATTCTAGAATACCATAAAACAAATAATAACCTTACTCACGCAAATCCATGCAAGTCTTTCCAGTAATAACTTTCTCGCGTGGGTATAAAACATACCTAATTAATTAGTCTGTCTATAATTTGCCATTCGTAGAAATCCTCTTATTGCTGTAATACTGCAAGACAGCTTTCAATTCTAAATCGCTCCACTTTAGCGAAATCCTCCGAAATCTCATCTCTAGAATTTACACACTACAAAATATAATCTTTTGTAATCAAAACTCATGATTTGACATATTCAGCTTTAGACTTATACCAAAAAATATCATCGATAATTACAATTACCGATTCCTCCAACATTGATATACAAATTCCTATTCATAATGTCCATAAAACAGTTGGAGCGTTGGTTATCCCAAATGGCATAACAAAATACTCGTAGTGCTCATAATTATCCCTGAAAATCGTTTTTAATATTTTCTCATTTCGGATTTTCAGCTAGTGATACCCCGAACATAAATCAGTCTTTGAATAATAACCAATCCAATGCAACTGATCAATAATTATCAGTCCCCGGCAGCGGATACCTATAGTCAATTTGTTTAAATCACTTCAATCTATGCACATTCTCATTGTGACATCTTTTGATTCATAGACAATATCGGGCTTCCCCATGGTAAAGAACTCAATCTAACGAAGCCCTTATCCAACAACTCCTGAAGTTGCTTCATCATCTCTTACATTTTCAGTATGTGCAAGACAGTACGAATAACAAGCTATTGGGGAAGCTCCAGGGATCAAGTCAACACAGAATTTCACTTGTCTTTCAGGTGGCACACCAGACAAGTCTTCCAGAAACATATATGGAAAATTTTGGGACAACAGGCGCATCGGCCACAGTTTTCTCTTCAGTCTTGGCATCAATAGCACATACCAAACAAGACTCATAGCCCTAAGCAATCAGCTTTCGGGACCTAACAATCATCATTAGACATTGATCCCCGCTTCTCCTATCTCCATATATACAAGTCTCTCGTCCCTCCGGCGTAGTTATCTTTATTATTCCTTTATTGCAAAATACATGTGTTTCATCACATATACACAACCAATTTATTCTAATTATCATATCAAATCATCGATCTCCATTGGAATCAAGTCAATATGGAAGACTAACTCTTCAATCACAAAAATACAATCATGATACACATGATATACGTTAATTATTTTGTTACTTAACAGTTTCAACATTAATTACAATAGACAACTTAGACCAAAGCATCAACACTTGTTGAGCAAAAGTAGTAGATACAAATAATCAGTCGTCACTAAACTCATACACTACTCATGACCACCTCCGAATCCTCCTTAGATTCTGGATCATAGTATTAGACTTTTCTTTGCTATATAAGCAAATTTCATTAGTGTCCAAAGTCTCTATGGTTGATTAAATCACCATTTCATTAAGTATTATACCCTCATTTCGATTAATTATACTTCTCATACATTTCTTAATTTACACTTCGCATTGTATATTTCAATTTCTCTTTTTTTTTTAAAATTAAAATTAGCATGTATCCTCCATGTATTATCATACCCTTGTATGCTTTCTCCATAATCTCTAGATTTGTTTTCCTCATATATATTCATATGTACCAATTATTAAAACAGTTTCTTTGATTCCAACTACATCAAAATTCTCACGAACAGTTCGAATCGTATCGTTCTTAACCACAACCCCTTTTTTTTAAGTCAAAATATCAACACAGTGTATCATACAGTTTCTCTTAATAAAAGCTAACGCTACATACTTTATGATAACCATAACTATTTATCATCAATTCCTCAAACATGTCATATATGGTATTAATACAATTAATTTCTCATTCTTTAACCCATTATGGTCAAACTTAACTTTATTACATATTCTAAACTCATTCATAAATTCCCTGATATCTATAGCATCTTTTCCAATTCAAAGCTTTCAAATCCATCTTGGCTATTTATTTAATGCCTATTTATATAATCGAGTATTCTCATTCACAAACATGATTATACCTATATTAGTAATAACATTTCATATTACTCAAGTTCGTGTTAACTTTAGAATCTTAAAACTTCGATTAAATATTAAATATAGGATCTTAATGTACTCTTCTAACTCCGTAATTTAAGGTACAAAAGTTATAACCATAATCTCAGAGATCTCATCTCCTTTGTTGAACTTTTTCATTCATAGTTTCATCAGGTAATGTCATTACATGCTAATTCTTTGGTCTAAATCTGCAAGTTCTGCTAAAATGACCCACTTTTCCACAATTATAACAAGCATCGGCCTTCCTTGGACATTTGTCAGCCTTATGTCCAAACTGGTTACAATGTCGACATCTTCTACATCTATCCCGTTTATTTGTTCTTGACATCAAATACGGTCCATTTAGTTTATCACCTCCAGAATTTACAATCTTTCCGATAGCTCTTTCTTCAGGATCAACCTGAGGTACGACATCAGGCTCACCATATTGCCTACTAAACAACAAATTGAATTGTTCCCAACTAAAGGAAGTAATCAATTCTGATCCCAATTCTCTTTCCCAACAGTTCCACCATTTCTTGGCTTGTCCAATCAATTGATCATTAGCCAAAAATACCTTGTACTCATCCTTACAATTCATTTCCGTAAAAATCTGTTCCATAATCGTAATCCATACTTCTGATTCCTCAATTTTCAAGGACCCAGAGAATGTTGATGGTTGCCAGTCCTTGAATGATCTAATTACATATTTCATGTAATTCTCATCAATCCCGGTTTCATAATCAATCTTTTCCTTGTCCTTGTCTTTACGTTTCTCTTTATTCCTAAGGTTTATGTCATCCACAACATAATTCCTTTCATGTTCCCTCTTTTCTTTTCTCTTGTCTTCTTTTCTTTTGGCTTTGGCCTCATCTCGTGCCCGAAATTGGTCTTGAATCATTCTGTTTTGTTCTGCCATCATTGATAGCACAATTTCCCTCGTTTCTCGTGACGTCATTCCTTCTCCAGACATGTTCTGAAATATAAAAATATATAATTTATTTAGTGATCCCATCACATAATTAATTACAACACATGTTGTCCCGTATGAAAGTCACTTTCCTATAAGTACTAGATCATATCCTATCATTGTTCAGATCATTACTTACAATCACTACATATCATCACTTAATGTTTGAGACCAAGACCTCACGGACACTTGAATCTCAAACTACTGCTCTGATACCATACCATGTGACACCCTTGCCACATTAACCACCAATTACAAGACACCCAGGATTAATCACCAATATACAATAACATAATGATCTGATAACCTAATTAGAGTGCGGAAGCATTAAAATAACTAAATAAGTAATTCAACAGTGTCAAACATCCTACTGTACTACAAGGTATCGAATCTAAGTCTACATACTCAAATCAATTATTATAACATCCATACTATACTACAACATTGTCCCAAAGCACAATTACCAATTGAGTAGTAGATATCTTCCAAGAACTTCACAACAACCTAACAAGAAGGTCCAGCGGCAGATTTTTCCTTTCCTGCAAAAATAAAGCAACTGAGGAATAAGCGAATGCTTAGTGAATACACAGATTACGCATTTTATAAATCTTTATGAAGCCTCAAGAGTAACACCGATGACAAACATCGTATACTCTCTTCGTACACCAAGTACGAAACCAGAACCGCAGCTCCTTCGAGTCCACAGCTCGGCATGAAACATACCATCTGAGACAAACGTACGATCGGGGATGACATACTGCCTACCAGAACCTCGGAGGGATCAGCTCCAGGTCATATAGCGCAGTAACATCGGAGTAATTGATGCGACCCACCGGTCCATCACTAGATGCACAACAAACGAACGGACATGCAACAAATATGAATGTGCATCTAAATCTACGCAAGTTAGTAGAGTTCCAAATGACAATTGAAGCAACACGTCTCAGCAGGCAAAAGCTATCATAAAACATATATAAACATGCGAAATCTAATGTACTCACAGTGGGTGCGTAAATAAACTTTAACCAATATTATTTCTCCTCGGGATTTCAACCGGATCCACAAAGTACCCCACTGTGGGTTAAACAACACCACAAGGGACCTGTAAGTCAGTTGCAATAATACCTCGTGTCAATAACTTGTTTAATTTTCATATAACCAAATTTATAAGTTTTGCAATATTTGATCCCCGTTTCGGATCCAAGATAAATTTGAATCCCATTTCTGACCATAGCTAAATTCAAACCACAACTAAGTTTGAACCCATCTCAGGTTCGAACCCAATCCTTTGAATAACTTTTGTTATTAATATGTTGACTATAGGTTTTATCCATTATATTCGAGTATAGCACCAAATTCGACTCAAATGCTACATTCTAGAACATTAAATTCGACTATGGTTACATAAATTAGAATTATACATCATCAAATTCGAACTTAATAACTAAATTCGAATCCTAGACTTGATTTGATGGACAAATTCGAATGCCCTAGTTAAATTCGAAGGCCTCTTTCAATTTTTAATGTTAAATTCGAAGGCATGGGGTTAAATTCGACTACCCATTCGAATTTATGGCTAAAATCGAAGCCTTATTCGATTTTAAGGGTTAAAGTCGAATCCATATTCGAACTTAGCATAAAAATCGAGTTTGTTCATGTATTTCGAGTTTGTTCTTGGCACTCTCGAATTTGTTCATATTTACAGCTTAAATCATACATTTCTAAGTCTAAAAATCACAAACATGTTAAGTATTAAGCCTAGTTTTGATTCTAATACACATACTCTATCATATTCTAGGTAAAGCTCAAGCAAATTAGCTTTATTCACTCAACAAATGATAAATTCGAATTTCTATTCTTAAAACCGAAAATATAACAGCTTAAAAAGGTCGATTCTTACCTCAAATTCGTACGAGATCACAAATGCAACCGTAGACTGTTGTAGTACTCCTCGAGATCTTTCCGATGACGTATAGAACTCGACAATCGGCAGGTCGGTTTGAGAGAAAATTAGAGAGAAGGTAGAGAGCCGTGAGAGAGTGTTCCAGAGAGAGAGAGTAAATGGTGAAAATGAAAGGCATTTGGCCTTTTTATTCTCATCTTTCCCCATTTTGCACATTTCACCCCTCAACTTATCCGGTTCTATTAAATACTGATTTTATCATAATTAATGTTTTTAACAATTATACTTAATAACTAAAAATTGAAATCCTGAAATTTTCTTAATTTCTTAAAATAGCAACGAACTTCCAAATATCCAGATACATAATCACTTTCGTAATCCAACTTAAATTACGAATTTAAACTAATAACTTTAAATACAATAATTTGAATCTGAGGATGTTACAAGTTGTATGTATATAATCTGTTTGGTTCAGGTACCCATAGTTTTCTAAAAGTTAAAAACCTAATATGTCTTTTGGATCAAACGGTTCGGTTCAATTTCTCGGTTTTCCGGTTTTGTTTGATCACCAGTGCATTTTTGGGTTTGATTATTTGCTTTTGAGCAGACCTCGTCATTTCATCCATGAAAGGACGAACGATAGGTGACGTCACGTCTCTATAGTTATCATAATAAACCTTATATATTAGATGCAAAGGAGAGCGAAAGCAGCAAATCTTAGCCGTGGATCATGATGCATTTAATGAGAGCCCTTAATAACAAGGGTTTTTATTAACCTGAAAAGACTTTGTAGGAAATCGAACACAAAATCTCTAATTCTATAGACAATGACCGTATTCACTAGCCACAAATTCACTTTAATATAAAATAAAATAATTTATATTATATTAACACAACTCTACAACACCCGAGTAACATACTTATGTTGGTTTTCAACACAAAAAACCATCAAAACTACATAAATCTAACCAAACTTCATTTACGATTTTATTTTTATAAGGAGTATATATGGTTAATGATGCAGCACAACCTATTTATAAGGATCATTAATTTTACTTTCTCAGAAGTCAAAATCATTGCCAAAATCTTTTGTATCACTTCTACGTTTTCTGCATTTACAAAAATAGTTAACTGATTCTTTGAAAAAATAAAGATTTATTATGAAAAAAATATTTATGGTTTTTGCGTTTCGTCTCTCAATATTTTTTTTTTTCCAGAATTGTCTTGAAGTCTAAAAAAATTCAAGTTTTTGTGAAATTTTGAATATTAGAGTCCGGTTACCAGGTATTTAAAAACTGATAATTGGTTATAGTAACAAAAATTCATCGAAAAAAAAAATTAACTTGAGGACTTTTTTGGGAAAAAAATAATATGAATGTAGAAAACGCAAAAGCGTAAAGATATATTGGTTGTTAACCCGACCTGACCAATCTAACTAATAAAATTATAAAATTGGAAACATGACTCAAATTTGTGCCACCGACGACCGAATATTCTGGGCCCGTCACTGCAATCAATACATTTTGCAATGCAATTCAAGTCATGAAGATATTTTTTTAGTCCTAAAAATAATGATGAACAAATAACAAATGCAACATAAATTCAACAAAATAAATGTCAAAAGTTTTGAGTAAAGCAAGAGATGAATCAAAAGACTGTGAGTAATGGTAGCCAAAATGTCATTTGATTTTTCTTGTCTAGATTTGTTGATTGCAAATTAATGGCAAAGATGAAAGCATAAAATGAACCTATTGTTAAAATAAAATGAAATGAAATGTCAAAGGAAATAAATATTTAACATAGAATCATCATCTGCAATATAATGTTATTAAAAAAAAAAAAAAAAAAAAAAAAAAAAAAAAAAAAAAAAAAAAAAAAAAAAAAAAAAAAAAAAAAAAAAAACAGTTCCAATAGAATAGAATCAACTTTGTAGCAATGTCGTCAATCCCTTTCTAAATCGGAAGTAGAAAGAACCTTATATTAAACTCTTTAGCAAAGTCATGAATCCTCCTCCAAACATCAACCTATACAATTTACGTTTCTCATTCTTTTTATTTATTTATAATTTTTCCGCGATTCATATGATGTATGTCTTTACCCTTGTAATGTGAGGGAAAGTGTGGATACATTTAGAGTCACTTATATAGGTCTAATGGATTTCATCGTATTGTTTTAGTTCTATGTTGGGTGTTCGTTTCTCTAGATCCTGTTTTTGTGGCAATCCATGTCTTACAAATCCCTCTTGTTTTGTGGTTTCAATAAACATCTGTCTTTAAAAAAAATGTCAGAGCGGTCCTATGAAACATCTCCACCATGGTTCACACCACGCTCACGATGGCGGCACACCATCCCAGCCACGGACAACGGGCCACACATCACACCACTTTCCGGTGCTTCGGTCACACATCTCTTCACGGTAACTTTTGTATGTTGGTACAAATGGGTAATGAATTTTGTACAAATCGGTGAACGGGTTTCAATATTCTATGGTGTGTGCATACCAGATTCACTTGATTTTGACTGATTTGACGCTGGTGTAATATAGCATACACGCATATGCTTGAGTTGAGCCCGAGCCAAGCTTTTATAATTATTCACTAGTTGAGCTCGAGCTTTACATACAGAGCTCGAAACGAGTCGAGTTTGAGTCTGATACTTTTGAACTAGCTGAACTTGAGTTTTAACTGACTCGTGCTCGATTCGTTTACATCCTACTAGATTCACTTGATTTTGACTAAATTGACGGTGGTGTAATACAGCATACATGCATATGCTTTCCGCAATAACAGAATATTCCTTGATTTTGACTAATTTGACTAGGAGTTACACGTGTCTGCCATGTCACCTCATGGGGTTTTGCTTATTTCGCACAGGACAGATGAGTTTATCCAAAATACGCATCCCCAAAAATAAATAAACGAAATCAACTAACCTCCTCCGGCAATAAGATCAGAAAACCAGGGATCACGGAACCCGAGAGTTTTAATCGGGTCAAAATAAAGATCCGTGGATATGAAATCGGTCTTCGTTTATCTTTTTATGTGTTTGATTTTAGGATCTCTAAGGTCCTGCAATGGAGGAATCAGCAGTAGCTATGCCAGAAGCAACGATATTAGTGCTGATATGCCGTTAAACAGCGATGTTTTTGCTGTTCCTTCTGGTTATAATGCTCCACAACAGGTCAGGATTATGAACAAAATCAATCTCTATTTGTGAATTACTGAATTCGTAGATGTATTTATAAATATGTTCTGTTTGATCACTCAAATCTCAGAAGTAATTCTGCTGAATCAGTAGCCTTTTTTTGCATCTTAGATATGATTTTTGATGATGTTGCTTAGATTTGAAGTGGAAATTCGTTTTGATGAACATCATGATTTAGGTTGAGACATTCAGTAGGTTCCTTAGCTGATGATCATTAGTCTAACATTAATGTAACATTCAATTTTGAATTTCTTCGTAACCTTCAAATTCAAAGTAGATTCTAGCAGTTTTTTCAACTTTTGATGTACAATTTGTGATCCACATCATACAATTCAGTTAGATTGATATAGAAAATAAGATTCTAAGCTGGAAGCATATCTAGTGGCTAGCAAATACCGAAATAGAATTCATGGAATCATGGACATGACAATGCAGGAAAATGGCTTAACTTTGAATGGGTGCAACTTTTAGTTGATATGGAATTGAGAGTGTGTGGGCATACCATAGAAAGGTGTTGACAACTATGTGCGTTGATTCTGTTCTATGTTAGATTCTTTCTCACAACTCATGGAATTGATATACTGATTCTCGAGCTAATTCATGAATCGACAATCATGGTTAGAACACCTACGTTCACAAGGAACTTTGACCACCGCAGTACTAACTTATCAGTTTCTTTTAGGGTGTGTTTGTTTGGACTTAATTACCTCTTAAAAACCTCCGAAGTCTTAATTTCAGATCTAAACTGAAAATAGACTGTTTGTTATATTTCAGAGTTAAGTGGATTTCAGATCTTAATTCAAAACAGATTGTTTGTTCATTTCAGACTTAAGAGGTTAAAACGTCTGAAAACCATGCCTGAAATTAAGCTGTGGATTTCCGTCTGAAGTCTTAATTTAAGAGGCTGACGTAAGTTGATATTTTATTTAACTAAAATATTAAAATCAATTTAATCAAATTAAACATTTAAGGCCGGCTCTTAATTTCAGACGGGTCATATCTTAATTTCAGATGTGGTTTTCAGACTTCAGATTTTAGATCTTAAGTCCACCTCTTAATTTCAGACGTGGTTTTCAGATTTCAGACATTTACCTCTTAAAATAACAAACACAACCTTAATTTTATTTTCAGTTTTTCTTTACAATCCGCATCGGTTTTATTAAAATCACACTTTTCTAAAAACCAAAAGCTTCAATCCTAAAAACTTTTTAGATCCTTATTACTTGTTTTCTATACCTATAGATAGTTGGCCTTCTTATTTTGGGTTATCTTTTCTAAATACACCTGTGCTACAGTGCTATCACAAGTCCTCCATAAAAACCACCATGCTGTGATCGTCTTGCCATTTGAGACGAAGGATCTCGAGTGCAGACGCTCTTATTGATACTAATCCAGTTATTGATTTTTTTCTTTCCCTTATAATCTAACAAATTGATGTACATTTTTTAGTTGAACTACTATGAAGAGTCGGGAGTTGATATTCGTAGGACTTAGATAACGCAACATCCAAATTTATTTAACAGGAAAGTACTTTCTAGCTAATTATAATTTGTGAAGAACATCATTTTAAATGAAGGTTCACATAACGCAAGGGGATCACGAAGGGAGAGGAGTGATCATTTCTTGGGTTACACCAGCAGAACCTGGTTCAAATGAAGTGATTTACTGGGCTGAAAATAGTGAGCTCAAAAAACATGCAAAAGGAACCGTTGTCACCTACAAGTACTACAATTACAGCTCGCCGTACATCCATCACTGCACCATCAAGAATCTTGAAGTAAGCAAAATTGATTCTTTAACATGTTTTCAAGATTTATAAAGATTAAACAACAAATCATAGTAACTTAATCTCGTGAAATTTGCAGTACAACACGAAGTACTTTTATGAGGTTGGAATAGGAAATACAACACGACAGTTCTGGTTTACGACACCTCCTGAAGTCGGCCCCGATGTGCCTTATACCTTTGGTCTTATTGGTATTGATATAACACTAATATCATAATTTGCTAAATTATGTATCCAAAAAGTTATTTGTTGGGACTAATTCTTGTCTTTCAACAAAAGGGGATCTTGGTCAAACGTTTGACTCCAACCGGACCTTAAGTCATTACGAATTGAACCCTGCAAAAGGGCAGGCTGTGCTGTTTGTTGGAGACCTGTCTTATGCAGATGCATATCCGGTGCATGATAATAATCGGTGGGATACATGGGCAAGATTTGTAGAAAGAAGTGTTGCTTACCAACCATGGATTTGGAGTGCCGGGAATCATGAGATCGATTTTCTTCCTGAATACGTAAACAATTTGATTGAATCTAATTTGTACATACTCATTTCTGAGTTATTTCTGATCTCCCCTTGATTTGTAGGGGGAAACTAAACCGTTCAAGCCTTATACACACCGATATTTTGTGCCATACAAAGCATCTGGGAGCAGTTCTCCTCTTTGGTACTCAATCAAGCGAGCTTCCGCTTACATAATTGTTATGTCCTCGTATTCGGCTTATGGTAAGACTAAAAGTTACTATACGCATTACTCCCATTTTCCCAAAAGGTCAAATATATTCCTCTCTACCAAAGGAACATAATGTTTGAATTTGCATTTCCAACCTGAATATGGCATTTGTGCAATATATGTGGTGGATACTTAGTTTTTCATATTTGGATCAACTGCTTCTGGTTATGTATATTATTAGGGGTCAAATTATCGGTTTTTAGATGGTCACTTTAGGACTGTGTGACAAAGCCGATTATATGATTCATGTTTTATATTAATTCTTTAGATAACTAGGATTTGTCAAACACGATTATGATAAAACACGTTCAAACACTCGTTCCGTTATAACATGATACTTGATGATGATAATTTGATATGACATACTTTCCTTATTTTCATTATTTTGTAGGAATGTACACACCACAATATAAATGGCTCATTAAGGAGCTACCAAAAGTAAACCGAACAGAGACACCATGGTTGATTGTTGTAATGCATTGTCCATTATATAGTAGCTATGTGCATCACTATATGGAAGGGGAAACGATGAGAGTGATGTACGAACAATATTTTGTTCAGTACAAAGTTGACATCGTCTTTTCAGGACACGTTCATGCCTATGAACGAACTGTAAGTAGTTCTCAAGTCATGAAATCTTCACATTTTTTTGTCATAAATCAAGATAAAAACTTGTTTAGTTTATAACTCTTTTGAATGTTGCAGGAACGCATATCGAATATTGCTTACAACATCGAAAATGGATTGTGCACTCCAAGATATGACGGATCCGCCCCTGTTTATATAACTGTTGGTGACGGAGGAAACCAAGAAGGATTACTTTACGAGTACGTCGTTGCAAAAGCTATGTTTTTGCATTGTCAATATGTTCTCGAAACAAGTATTGATTGGACACGTGATTATTGTTTTTATGCAGAATGGTGGACCCGCAGCCGAAATATTCAGCTTATAGGGAACCAAGTTATGGGCATGCTACATTTGAGATTAAGAACAGGACTCATGCGTATTTTGGCTGGCATCGTAATCAAGATGGATTATCAGTCGTAGGAGACTCCTTATGGTTAGAAAATCTATACTGGAAACCATCACACGATTCCTCGGCTGCATCATTGTGAGTTGAAAGTCAATATCGTGACCCTGCAACCGACAAACAGATAGGTTTGAACTCGAATTTTCATCTTAAAATCAATGGTTTCTGATCTTTGTATCTCGAGTTTAAAGTTCTCGACGCTTGTGATTTCGTTCCGGATCTCGAGTTAAAAACTCTCGACGTATATGGTTTCTGATCTTGGTTATCAAAGACAGCATTGTGATGCTATGGTCGTGAGTTAAGATGTATATCTTTTATGTGAAATTGTTAGTTGAAAGTTAAAACTAATAAAGGGGTGATAGAGATACATTACATATATTGTGTCATTTGGATGTTGGTTTCTTTTCCCCTAAAACTATTATAGAATATAACGGTTGACTTTCTTTGTATAATTCTTTGACTAGTTATTTGGAAATTTACTCCTATAGATTATGGAATATTACATAGGTTACTTGTTTCTTTACCTTATTTTTAAAGGGTTCAACATGAAAAAAAAAAAAAAAAAAAACCAAATATGTTTTTCACGTTTTAACGGTTTAGTCTCTCTGTGTTATTTTTTTATCAATAAAATCCTTAAGTAATGTATTTGTTTGTGATTTTTAGAAATTTTTTTATTTTTTCAAAAAAGTTTTCAAGTTTGTGGACTTTTAGGAGAAAAAATAGTGAAAAACATGTTGGTTTTTATGGAAAAAGACAGTGTTGATTTTGAAAAAAAAAACAAAACTTTTCCGAAAACTGGATTGAAAACAATAACTTGAGGACTTTCTTAGTAAAAAATAACACGGAGAGACTAAATCGCAAAACACACGGAAACATGTTGGTTTTTTTTCGTACTAAACCATTTTTTCAACGAAGTTAGTTTATTTGTACTTTTTAAAATTATTGTTTTAAGCCAAAATAATGTTATATGGGACACAAATATTAACTTCCTATAATAGATTTTTAAGATTCTGACAAGATACTATGTCCCTTGAATTTTTACTTATGATCAACAATTTTTTTATTGATCAAGATTATAAATAAAAACATCTTCATATTAAAATAGAGATACTAACAACAAGATAACTACTAATAAACCAAAAATTTTTTGGAAGTAACAAATATTAACTATTTAACAAAATAATAAACACTAACATTTGACTCCTTTTTTTTAACTAACGGATAAACTTTGAGTCAAATATGAAAATTAAGCTTATTTTAAAATGTATTTACTTTTACTAATCACATATTCACTTAATTTTACTAATCATATAAAAAATTGATAATTGTTAAATGCACACCCTCTTATTTGTTAATCACACACCTTTTTGATCTCTCTAAAAAAAATTAATGGTCCTATATCAGTAGCAAAATAATCAGGGGTGTAAACGAGACGATACAAGTTGTGAGCTACTCGGGATCGACTCGTAAAGAACTCGAAATTGACTCGCAGTTAATCGATCCGAGCTCGAGCAGTAATCGAGTCAAACTCAAGTATTAAAATAGCCTACTCGATAGGGTCGCGAGCGTAATCGAGCCTAAATTTACATGTACATTTTTACTTTTCAACTTTGTAATATCATTATTATATAAATCAAACTATATAATGCTAAAACTAAACTTACATTATTATATTTTTACTCTTCTTGCTTATTGTTGGGATTAAATTAGATTGAATATTTTGTATTTATATTTTAATTTATTTTATTCCGAATTTAATCGAGTCGAGCCGAGCTGAGCTCGAGAGCATCGAGTAGTTTATCGAGTCGAACTCGAGTCCCAAAACTAAGGCTCGATCGAGCTCAACTTTTATTATCGTGTTCGAGCTCGAGCTTGGTGATACTCGACTATAATCGGTTCGATTACACCCCTAGGTTGTGTTTGGTACAGAGAAAAGAAATGAGGAGAAATAGAAAAATGGAAATTGGGGATAAATGGAATTGGGGAGAAATGAAAATTGGTGGACAATTGAAATTGTGTATCTTGTTTGGTATCAACAGAGAAATAAAGATAAGAAATGTTGGCTCAAGCAGAACAGAGACACAATACAGTCAATTCTCTACCAAATGGAGAGAATTGCATTTCTTCATATTTAGCCTTCAAACAATTCACAGAGAATTCGATTCTCCCCCAAAAATTGAAAGCATTTCTCCCAAATAAGAGAAAACACAGTTCTCTCCTCTCAAATCCTCTCTACCAAACATCTCCATAATGTGTATGTGTGGGGAAAAGAATGTGCAATTAACAGAAATTAAGTAAGGAGTATGTATTTAACACAACCCGAAAAACTATAAGGGGTGTATGTATAACTCCATCCTAAAACAATAACCAGATACAAAAGATCAATATTAATTGGAAATTGTGTAACATGATAACTGTATATTTTCATGCTTATTTCGATATAGAACTAGTTTATAACCCACGTATTACGTGGATATTTTTATATAAATTTATTTATATAAAATGTATATGAGTAAAATAAAAACATACAAAAATAATAATTGTGTTTATTTTTTATTATTTACAGATTTAAAAAATAGGGTATATTTATCTTTTTTAAAAATATTAAATTGTATTTATCTTTTATTTTTTATAAGTTGTAATTATCTTTTTGGTAAACGTAGAGGTGACACGTGACATTTGATATTTTCATTTATTATACATAATAATAATAATTTCCACAACTAATTCAAATTATTACATTTGGATCTAACTATGATTATTATTGATAATAATGATAGATATTTATTTTAGGTAAACATTAATTTTATAATTTATTACTAATTAATTAATGAAAAAAATAAAGTCAAAATTTAATGCAATTAAGTTAAAGTGTTAAATTTGGAAAAAGAGGTGGAAAAATAAAATTTTCTTGTATTGTCGAAGTGACATGTGACATGAATTGTTTTGTTTTATTATAATATATAGGTTAATCAACCCATGTATTACATGGGTTGATTTAGAAAATACATATTTTTTTTATATTTAAATAAATTATTATAGAATTTATATATAATTAAAATAAAAAAAATTGAAAGCTAGTTAAATTAAAGATAAAATAATACTTAGTTGTTTGATATTAATTAAAAAAATATTATTATATTGTATTATTAAAAACAGATAATATGTGTTTGCAAAATATATTTCTTTTAATTTTTATTAACTTCAAATATGAAATATCAACATAAGAAACAAAAAACTTCAATTATGTGAATGTATATATTTTGAAAATGATAAAATATAAAAATGGAATATCTGAAAATCAACAATCAAAATTTATCATATTCACAATTGAAGTTTTATCAATTAAATTTTAAATCTTGTTAGCAAAATAATTAACTAAAAATTTTAACTTTATTTACTACACTTCTACATTTAAATTCAAATTTTTACATTTGAATTTAACTATGATCATTAATGAATAATGACACATATTTATTTTAGTTAATATTAATTTATTAATGAAAAAATTAAAATCAAAATTTAATGTAATTAAGGTAATGTAGTAAATTTGGAATATGAATTAAAAATAATGGCATATGTATAATTATTGATTTTAATTAAGGGTATAAGAGACATTTCATAAATAATTATGAGTTGTCATTAATCTGGACCATTGATTTCTTTCCATCCAATGGTCCAGAAACTCCTAGTGGTTTTCTTATTATATATAGTATAGATATAAACATTTTGGATGCATATTTAGGTATTGTACTTTTACTAGTTTTGCTAATTTTAAATAGAAACTATTGGTTACTCTAGGTTAGGCAATCAATCCCACTCGTAATAATCCAGATTTGAAGCGTAAAGTTTTTAAATTCTTTGATTGTGCAATTGGTCGTTTTAGTTCGGTGCAACATATGATCTTCATTCTATATAAATTTTATCTACAAAATTTACAACAATCAAATTAACAAATAAATTTATGAGTTAAAAATTAATTTTTAACCATCTAAATTTTAGATTTATCATTTTTTTTTTTACACATTTAGCTATTAAATTTTAGTTTAATGTTGTATTTTGGGAAAATGATTAAAAGTAATGTCTAAATGTGTATAAAAATATGATAGTATTGGTTAAATCAACAAATCTAAAAATTCGATGGACGAAATGATCTTAACCGTAAATTTTTAGCATAAGTTAGTTTTATTTTAATTAAACACAAATAAATAATAAACTAAGCAAAAGAAATATGTTTTAATGTAAGATCAACTTACCAATTAAATTCAGCTTAGATTCTAATAAATTGAGGTACACATAAAATCTGAGTGTTTGATTTTTCACAAAATTTATTCAAAAGCGGATTTTATATAAACGGTTTTTTAATCCAATTTGGATATTGTTTATCCTGATTTGGAATTGGATTGAAATTTATTCAGAAAACCGGATTATGTACCGATTTTATCTGAAATCGCTACACATATATCACCCTTTTTTGAAAGTTGGACATTTTTTTTTTTTGAAAAAAATCACTCTTCGCCGCCCTTTGCTAGTATGAATAGATGGGAAGTATACTTGCTTCATCACAACACATTCCAAACACAATCCGTTGATTATTTCGGTATTCTATAACTCTCATTTACTTGAAAATACGACTCTTATTACAAACTCTCTTATTCTCTCTTTATTTCTTTTTTTTTTTTTTATGGCATACTCAAGATATCATGCAACATTCTTCCATCAAGGTAAGCCTCCAAGTCATAAAAGTGTGCGAAAAAATCGAAGGTGGATTTAAAAAAAAACTGAAAGAAAGTAACTGGTTATAGTATATCCTAATCAGGTTATATTGGTTATATTATTCTGGGTTGACAACTAGATTAAAACCGAACATAGTTTTAAAAACTGGTATTTAACCAAATAAACCAGATAGGAAGAATCCGGTATTTATACATGTATACTAATACACCTATGTCCATAATCCAAAACCAATTACACGAATTTGATTATCAATCATAATGTCATGTATGATTTATATATAATTATTGTAATAATAAGATAAATTTGCGTAAAAAACCTTAGAGTTTGATATTTTTGTGATTAAAACCCCTAATCATTTTCATTACACAAAAAACATTAAACTGAAAAAATCTTATTAAATTAGGATGTTACTGGTTATAATAGGTTGCTATGCTTACATGGCACACACGTGGCGTCCACATGGCAAACCCGACTTACGTGACGCCTACGTGGCTTTACATATATAATTCTTAAACTGAATTTTTGCATAAAAAACCCCGAAGTTGGTGACTTTTTTTTTTATTAAAATCCTTACCTATTTTTTTTTTCTCACCTCTAACCAACGGTCATATTCACCTCATCTCTTCTCCGCTACCTTCGATAACTCCGATTACTTCATCCCCTCTTTGTGTTGAAGGTTGTTTATTTTATGTATGTATGTATGTTTGATTAACTTTTGCCCATTAATCTCAAAATTTAACTTCATTTGTGCCGATGAAATCGATTTCGTTTTGTGTTCACGAGTTGCATTTTTACGTTCAGTTGTATGTTTGATTTCGTTTATTTATGTTTCATTTTAGTTTTCTGAATATGATTAGCCAGAACAGTGATGTTCGCTAGAGTGGTGAAGGTTTCATTGGAGAACAGATTCTTTGTTTAATAAATATCTATGTCATCAAATTGCAATCGGTGAAAAAAACTCATATTTAATTATTTTTATTGGTTGGAGGATTTTTGTGCAGTAAAAAATGATTTGAGGTTTTAATTGAAAAACAAAACAAGTTGAGGGGTTTTTTTTTTTACCTAAAAATCTATTTAAAAATTTTATGTCATCAAGTTGCAACCGGCTAAACCGGTTGTAAGTCATATTTTTTTTGAAAAGAAACCCAAATTTAAAAAGTTTTAGTCGGTTGAAGGTTTTTTGTGTAATGAAAAAATGGTTGAGAGTTTTAATCGCAAAAATATCCAACTTAAAGGGTTTTTTACGCAATTTTCCCTAATAAAATATAGCTTAAAGTACAATTTAAGTGTCAAATTAGATTGGAAAAGATACAGTTACTAAAATGATTTGTCATGAAACTGTAATTACTAGTCGGATGGGAAAAAATGTAATTATTAGAATAGACCGATTGGAAAAGGAAGTTACTATTTAATTTACTCATCCAACTTTGTAGGTTGCTTATTTGACCATATTTCTAAACATTAGGTTTGATTTTCTTTCACAAGACTTTTAGGTGGCGTTTGGTTTGCGGAATTTCTGGGATACTGGTGATATTTTTATTTGAAAAGCATTCTCTTATCATGTTTGGCAAAATAAAAAGGATTTTATTTTATTTTTTTGCATTTCACAATTCTCTTTTTTAAGATTTTAGAATTCTTTCCCACACTCTATTATTTCAAAACATCATATCTTTGCATTTCAAATTCTTAACCAAATGACAATATTACCATTATCCTTAACTTAACCACCATCTACATATACATACCCACCTCATACTACCCCTTCTCACCCAAGTCCCAAACCTACCCACCCCACCCCACCCTTACCTACCATACATACCCACCTACCTTACCCCCACCCATCCCACACCAAATACACATCGTATCCTATCATCATTCATCCTACGTTACCCACATCTACCTATACACACCAAATCCCACACTACCTTTTCACATCACATCCCATCCCAACACACCCTACTTACCTCACTCACCCCTACCTACCATGCTTATCTTACCCCTACCTATCTACACATTGTTCACCTTTTAACATACCCTAAATTACTTCTTGTACTGTTGTACACCTAATTGCTTTACCCATATCATTTTGACACATTTACAAATAAACAAAATTTTACAAATACTTGAACTTGAAATCCTGCAAACCAAACACATGACATGATTCAAATTCTGTTACATTTGAATACTGTCATTTTCAAATTCTGTCATATTTAAATCCTGGTATATCATAATCTGTAATACAAACGCTACCTTAGGTTTTATCGGTTTTTTATTACTGATTTTTGGATCGACCTAACTAATCGGATCAATTGAATTATTAAACCGATAAGATAATTGAAAAGTATGCAACCGGTGGCTCAAAAACCTAGGTTCAAAACATACATGTAATTTTATCATTGTTCTTTTATTTAGATTGTGTAATTTTTGCTAAAGGAGCTCTTCAGTGCGTTTTAAAAGTTGCGTTCTTTCACGCTGAGACGCTCCTCAATCGATAGCTCTCAGCAGAGCCTTTTTATACTGGCTGAGATTTTAAAGGGTTTCGATTTATGATATGTACTTTTAAAAATGTCTTGCATTAGTTGAAGAACCTAAATCGAATTATTTATTTACAATACACTACCTAGACGTGCATAAAACAAATACAAACTATATTAAAATTAAAGGATTTTCATTAAAAAAAATTAACATCTTTTTTTTAAATGTATTTTAAGTTTTTATCTCTAGATGTTATTTTTTCTTAGAAAGCCCTCAAGTTATTAATTTTTTTGGTTCAGTGAAATCAGACTATTAGATTTTGAATTTTCAGTTTCTAAATAAACTTCTTTATCAATTATAACCTGACTTTATGGTGACGTTTGGTTCACGGAGTGAAATTCGAAGGAATTGGAATTTTATTTTTAGTTATAAAATTGGTTGATGGTGAATGTAGCAGATGATTTTTTAGTATTAGTTAGAGATGTATGTCGGAATCTAATTCATGTATAAGTTGAACAAATTGTCAAATTCCTATAAACAATAAAATTTGATGGAAAATACATAAAATTTAATCATTTACATTAGTTATCAAAAATCTTAAACAAGCTAAATTAGATTCCATTTCCATCGAATTCCATCAAACGAACCAAAGTTACCTATTAGTTAAATGTCACAAAACTAGAAAAGAAAATTTAACTTGATGATTTTTCTAGGAAAAAAAAAAACATTGAAGAACAAAGACACAAAAATCTTAAAAGCTTGCTGGTTTTTTTTATAATAAACATAGAAATACATAGCTATTAAATTAAATGTAATGATTTCGATTAATGTTGTAATAGAAAATACTATCTGTTTGAACGGTATTTTCCCTTTGCTATATACACATTGAGATATCTTCGAATGCGATCATCTATCTTTAGTATAACAATCTGAGAGCCAAAGAAACAAGAAAATGTCAGTGTGCAACACAAGGGGATGACCCCTGTGAGGCACCTCCGACGCTCAAGTCAGGCATACTCCGGGTAACAATAGATGAGATCTTAAAATAAACGAGAGAGTGAGTATATTCAGGGGCATTATATATAGTTTGTGCTTACCTTCCTTATGGAGAAGGAGAGGATATTTATAGCCTCTCTTGCTTAATTCCCATTGGCTCCTAACACCAAGCAGGGAAATACCTATAACCCGGATAAAAGAGGGCCTTCTGATATGTACTATGGACAACTCTGATGACAGGTATTGTCTTCTGGCGCCTCCATTGCTTTGTCACATCCTCAAGTCAACACCTACTTGACTCAGAGGTAAGATTAGGTAGCAGCTTTTCAAAAAGAGTTTCTTGGAATTTCCTTTATATGGATAAATATTTTACCCACATAAACAAGCCCCCGAGTCTGAAGTTCTAGAAGTCTAGAGCCTCAGACTCCGAGTAAGTGGGAAATATTTATTGATGTTATTTTGGATATATATGGAATAAAAAAGGAAAAAATACTCAGATGCGCCGGGTAGCCTAACTGCTCCTGACGTCATAATCATGATGAGGAGTCCAGATGGCGGCTTCAGGGTCCTACGCGTGTCTCTGTGAGTCATATCCGACGATTTTATTTTTAAGCGGGATCCCTTACTATATAGGAATCTTGACCTTTAACCTGCGCTACTCGGAGGGCCGGTCTGCAACCAATCAAATGCCTCCCTCTACTCATGTCAATAAATATCAAGATTCCACTTAGTGGGTGGTTTACCCATACCAACAAGCCCCCTAGTCTGAGTGTTTGGCATGATCAAACAGTTCAAACTGATACATTTTATTTTGGACCACAAAACCTAAGAGTGTGCCATCAAACTCCTAATGGACTTAATAAGTGTGATGAACTAACTCATAGAGAGTGTTCAATAAACAAGGCGGAATAGAATCCCGACGGTAAATATTCAAGAAATGCGATGAACAAATTTCTGATGGAAAATGTTCAATAAGCAGGGTGGAACAAACTCTTGATGGAGGGTGTTCAAAAAGTGCGAGGAACACATTCCTGATGGAAAGTGTCCAATATGCAGGGTGGAACAGACTCCTGATGGAGAGTGTTCAAGAAGTGCGAGGAACACATTCCTGATGAAAAGTGTTCAATATGCAGGGTGGAACAGACTCCTGATGGAGAGTGTTCAAGAAGTGCGAGGAACACATTCCTGATGGAAAGTGTTCAATAAGCAGGGTGGAACAGACTCCTGATGGAGAGTGTTCAAGAAGTGCGAGGAACACATTCCTGATGGAAAGTGTTCAATAAGCAGCTTGGTGTCGACACAATAAGGAACAAACTCCTACTAGAGGTTTGCTCATAAATGAGGATGATGGATCCCGAAGCCCAAAAGGACATATATATTATCTTAAGAATAAGTTAGCTTTCCGAGATTTACGAGGTGGAATTAGATGTAGGGCATAAGTTGGTCACTCCTTTTCATAAGGGAATCTTCATTTGTAAGAAGTCTTCCTTTAGACATTTGGAGAAACATACACCTTGTCTCATTTTTATCTTGATATGGTGACCAAAGTCGGTATAATTTAGCAAGGGGGCAAACTCGACCTTTAGAAAGAGTGAGTGTAGTCGACGATTGTCTCATTGATGAGACACGACATGTTATGCACTAGGCATAGGTTGTGACTCAAAATGAGAGGTTTAAGATCAAAGGTACCGGTCCCAAGGTTTAAGTTACCATTATAATGTGGTAAGACTGTAGGGAGAGATTAGGTGTACAACGAATACCTGATATAAGGACCTTAACTAGGATGAATACGGTCGAACAACTACACCTAGGAAGTCACTTGACTGGAGGTTTATTGATCGAATGCCGGAGTGAACCTAGTTGGAGTCTTGAAATCTGAAGTTTAATCGGTGTTCCATGACTAAGGCTTTGATGGTTCCAAAACTTAAGTTGTGTCTATATGCTAGAAGATACTGATTTATAACGTGTCAACTATGTCGTGTCTCATATTCTGTATCCTTATGTATGAATACTTTTTCTTAAAAATGGTTGACAAATAAAATAAAGAAAACGATAACCTACAAAGTATATTTGTAATGTGTGAAATAAAATGCTAAATGTCTTAAAAATCATTGTTCAATGATAAGCACAGGTTGGAGCTCGGCTCAGAAATACATTCCAAGACTAAACATTACTTACAATTTGGCATTCACAAGGTGTCCTGATTGTAAAGTTTCATGACTGTAAGACTAGTGGCTAAGTCTTGTTTATCGACTAGTTATACTTATACTTGACATTGATGCTCATGAGCATTCCTTGACTCCTCCAACCATTCAGGTATATACATATACTAACTTTGATTTGTGTCAACTGGAGTTTAACAAACACGTTTACACGAGCAACATAATGTAAGGGTTTTTGTCCCCCCATTTATGCTACTAATATTATTGGTAGTCTTGGACTACAGTAATAAATAGTGGGTTGATATTGTTACTTCAAATGTTTTGCTAGCTCAAAAAGAGTTTCTGGTATTTAACACCAGACATTGTAGTGATTTTGCCACCATCAAGTTATGCAATTTTACAAGCAATCTTATTGTCTGTATTAGCACATCTATACATGAGTCATGTCCGTAAGAATATGCATAAAAAGGTTTACTAGTATTCAAGGTCATATGAATTCTATAATTTTACGTATATGATGTTTTTGGACCTTTTTTGTCTAGTATAAATTTAGTAAACATGCATGTTTTTATCGACAGGGGATGAAAATTTGAGAACTCTAATAATGAGCAAAGTATAGTTCCAAGTGATTTATGAGAATACATATTTGGTTTGTGGACTTACCAATACATTATGGTGTCTCGAAAGGAAGATAGGTTTCTTCTAAATGTGAGTCCATAACTCATTGAAATGTTTGTTTTAGAAGTTGACAGATGCAACACTTGCTAACCAAATGTAAGGCTAGCACAACTAGAAGATCAAGAAAACGCTTACTGACTAGATGGTAGATGTTGGAAATCAGACTTTACTGTCATTAGCAAAATAATACTTTGAAGTATATTAGCTTTTGATGTGATGTGACATATAACCATGACATATTAGTAGCAAGTATAACAATATTGCCTACTACATAAGGTAATTTGGTATTGTATGTGTTAAATAAACTTAGACAAGTCCTATAACTAAATGAGGTTATATAAATTACCTCTATACCTACAAATTTTACAAAATGTATATATATCCTATTCTACCAATAGGAGTTAATCATAACTCAGAGGTTTCTGGCACATGTTTAGAGGGTTTAATTGTGCATCGAAAAACAAATGTAGTATTAGTATTGAGTTGGTCCTTAGTGTGTCAATTATTCGGGGGTAAAGAAATCGGATTATGGCTAATGGAGACCGATATTAACTTGACCTAAATATTTAGGTGACAGTTATAATGATGCCAATATTACAAACAAGAAATGTAGTTAATGTATAATAGGTATGAATTAAAGTATGATTAGGAGGTTTGACTCAAGATGGCTGAGGGTATGCAAATGAGTATGGTATCGTTAATAATATCATATAGCCATGTATTGACGTGCATTTAAAGGTGGTATATGAATAATCAATCTAATAAGCGGTATGACCAATATACGTTAAAAGTGTGACTCAAAGTGGTCAAAGGTTGGAATGTTCCACTAAGAAGGATTCGGAGGGGTAACTCTACTCAGAGGGAATTTCACGTTTAAAGACTAGACGAAGGATCTCAGAGGTTTTGCTAAGAGGTCTATGGTTGGATTTGGGTTTAATGACATCATATGATGAATAAAATCGGATTAAGAAGCCTCTAAGCTAATTTGAATAATAGATTTTTCATAAGAGCTATTATACTCCTTCTCCCCCCCCTTTTTTTGTTTTTGAAAAATCAAAAATGATTCACTAGATGAGAGGAAGTCAGACTTCTACTAGATTACTCGCAAGGCAATTAATCATTTCTCCAAAGATTGTAGCGTCGAAGGTAACTACCAAGAGATCTGTAGGTAAAAAGAGCTAAATGGAATATGATTATGTTAATTATGTAGGTACATATGCCTAAGCTTCACGACACATTGATGTTAAATTGGGAAAGCTTTAAAGAAATCTGAATAAAACATTGTTTATAAGAGTCATTATATGCTTCCCCCTTCTCTCTCTCCCTCTTTTTTTTTTATTTGTTTGAAAAATCAAATATCACTTTTCGAAAATGTAACAAGTCATCTAATCGGAGGGACCTCCTACGGATGATGTTCAACTAAACCAATAGAAGCAAAGGTAATAAATAACATAAGATGAGTCAATCAATCGTATCATTGATCTTTAGGTGTGTTCTATATTAGTCCTTAAATGGCTAGAGTTGTGTGTAAGCGAGTACACCAAATATGATTATTCTTTACAAGGTTGTGACCTGAGTAATGGAGTTACGATATTTATTCCAACATAGATTTTCAAACAAGGTTTGGAAAACATTATTAAAATGGATAGAAGTATGCTTTAAGCATACGAACTTACATGAATGACCTACTAGGTTCAGAAGGTTTTACTCAAAGAAGATTCTAGATTAAAGTTAAAAGGTAATCAAGTCAAGTGTTAAAGTTTTTACTAAAGATATACATGGTCTCAAGTAGTGGAATATGATCAACTACATGAATGTCATATCCATAAGTTCTGACTAAAAGATAAAAAGTCAAAAGGATTTATGTCAGAAGGTATGCTACTGAGTATCTAACTGAGGAGTCAGAACTCATATGGTATGCTTCAATGTTTTGGTTGAAGGATCGAAAGATATGGTTCTGGAGACTCTAACTAATGAGTCAAAAGGCAGGGTTCTGACTGACGAGTCATAAGGTATGATTCACGGTCCTGACTAAAGGGTCAGAAGGTGTTGGTCGGAGTTCTGACTAAGGGATCAGAAGGTGTTAGGCGGCATACTGGCTGAGGGGTCAGAAGACGCTGGTCGGAGTCTGACTAAGGTGTTGGTCGGAGTTCCGACTAAGGGGTCAGAAGGTGTTAGGCGGCATACTGGCTAAGGGGTCAGAAGACGCTGATCGGAGACTGACTAAGGTGTTGGTCGGAGTTCTGACTAAGGGGTCAGAACTCAGAGGGTATAAACTGAGGTTATCTATCAAAATGCAAGGAGCTTCCTTCGGAGGGAATGTCCCTCAAAGGTCAGAATATCTCCACCATGGATAGAAAACTTTTAACAAAAGGTGAATGATTTTTACAAGATATTAGAAGACGTTGATATGAAAACATAATTAGAATTTAAGGAACAGAGGTCAAGAGGTTCTGATTAGAATATCATCCAAACATGGAAGTCAGAAGACTTCGATTATAAGTAAGAAATTTTGTTTTTTGGTTACTAGACTTCCGAGTCATAAGTCAGAGTGTTATCCTACATCTCTTTGACTAGGGTATGAGGTGAAACCCTCTATCTCTTTTAGATTTACAACTTTAACATTTAGTGGTCTCGTCATCACTTTATATTCGTTTCACCCGTTTATTTTTGTAAAAGACATCATCGTCCATGATGTACTAAAGGGAGTAAAAAGAAATCTTTTGTTCATTTCCATCTTATGTAAAAATATCTAGTTTGTCACTTTTCAAATAAGTTATTATCTCTATTTCTCTTATTTTTATATTTTTCCTTAATAAAAACATATCTAAGATGAGTCACTCGGACTTGGAGGGCGAAAGCCACTCGGAAGTCTGACTTCCGGACTTCTGACCCACTAAATTATTGTCAAATTTCATAATATAGATCTGGAACCATAGATTATTGCTATTATATCTTATTTTCATATTAACAAGAAGATTAATCGCTGAATAAGTTCAACAATAAATAGGTGGTTTATCATTTTCGCAACCATATGGAGATTCAATAGACGCGAATAAGTAAGAGAGTGGAATAAGAATTAAAACCTGGACACCAAGTGGAGATGGAAGAAATCATGGAACATGATAGTTTGTTGCGTCCAATACTCCAACATGCATGGTTAGAAAGGGTTCTTACCGATGGGCTCTCACTAACAACTTTAGGCTATGTTGTAGAGTTTAGCCATTCATTTTTCCACCATATTACAATTTTCTCATAGTGTACATCAACAACAGGTTTGAGAAATTACCAAATCAAAAACAAAGAAGTAAGAGCGACCGATGGCTATGCCGGTCCCACGGATGGCGCCATTTGTTTGAACGGTATTTTCCCTTTGCTATATACACATTGAGATATCTTCGAATGCGATCATCCATCTTTAGTATAACAATCTGAGAGCCAAAGAAACAAGAAAATGTCAGTGTGCAACACAGGGGGATGGCCCCTGTGAGGCACCTCCGACGCTCAAGTCAGGCATACTCCGGGTAACAATAGATGAGATCTTAAAATAAACGAGAGAGTGAGTATATTCAGGGGCATTATATATATTTTGTGCTTACATTCCTTATGGAGAAGGAGAGGATATTTATAGACTCTCTTGCTTAATTCCCATTGGCTCCTAACACCAAGCAGGGAAATACCTCTAACCCGGATAAAAGAGGGTCTTCTGATATGTACTATGGACAACTCTGATGACAGGTATTGTCTTCTGGCGCCTCCATTGCTTTGTCACATCCTCAAGTCAACACCTACTTGACTCAGAGGTAAGATTAGGTAGCAGCTTTTCAAAAAGAGTTTCTTGGAATTTCCTTTATATGGATAAATATTTTACCCACATAAACACTATCATTGTAAAAGCATAGACAAAGTTTAAGGGAGGAGAAAATGGTACGAGACTAGAGTTGGCTTCCATTGGCATTTCAGATGAGTTGGAATCGTCGAGTCCGAAGAGTTTATTAAAATAAAATATGTTGTTTTGATAGATTTTTTTATGAGAAAACCACAATTTTAATTATTATTATTAATATAAAAGTAGAATTTTATTTGTTAATAATAAATTATAATACGGAATAATATATATATATATATATATATATATATATATATATATATATATATATATATATATATATATATATATATATATATATATATATATATATATATGGATTGGGTTCACATGAGAACCCCTCTATTTCGTGAGAACGTGAGAACCACTCTAAAATTTGTGCATCCACTATATAAAATTGTGCATTTAATACAAAAATTAAATGTTTTCGATAAATTTATGCATTTAATGTAAAAATTTACGCATCTCATGCAATAATTTATCCATTTTATGTACGAATTGTGCATTTAAAAAAATTTGTGCATTTGATGTTCAAATTTGTGCATTTAGTTTATAATTTAATGAATGTAATTTTAGTGTTAGATTATGATATTTATAAATATTTAAGACTAATAATGGTTTTAAGTAAAACTTTTAATTTTAAAATTTGTGCATTTGATGTACAAATTTGTGCATTTTTGGAGTGGTTCTCACGTTCTCACGGTAACAAGGGTTCTTACCGGAACTCAACCCATATATATATATATATATATATATATATATATATATATATATATATATATATATATATATATATATATATATATATATATATATATATATGTTCAAGTAAGTACCACCAATTATGCAGCGCACCAGAAGGTACCACCCTTAAAAGTAATTTTTTTAAAATTTTTTTCATGAACATGTTCTAACTAACATTACACAGATCATATGTGAATTTCACGTAAATCCGAACACTCTAAGTTCATGAAAACACGCATCACATAAATGCGCGTTCACATGTCTTCAAAATTATGTAAGTGTGTGTTCACATCATTTTTTAGGAGCTAGGAGATGTGAATGTATGTGAAATTTACATATGATCTTCATAACGTTAATTAAAACATGTTTATGAAAAAAAAAATTTTAAAAAACTTTTTTAAAGGTGGTACCTTCTGGTGCGCTACATAAGGGTGGTACTCTCTCGAACCATATTCTATATATATATAATATGGTTCGTGTGAGTACTTAAAAAATGCAGAGTACCGTGACTACCTATGAACACACGGGTTTAAGATGTGAACATGCTCCGAAAAAAAAAAAATTTTAAAATTTTTTTCATATTCATTTAGATACAAATAATATAAGCATATTTGTAAAAGAATTACACGCATTTACACTTCGTAGCCTCTTAAAAGTCATGTGAACGTGAAAAAATTCATGTGAACATGTTTAGCTGTGAACATACGTTCACAACAATGCAGTTCATGTGAACTTGCACGTTTCACATAGTTATAGTGTGTGTTTATGTGTGATTTTTTGCAAGTAGTCTTATATTATTAATTTAAACATGATTATGAAAAAAAATTTCAAAAAAAATAATTTTAAGCGAGGTACCTCCGGTACTCCGCAAAAGTAGTGGTACTCATTTGAACCCAAATATATATATATATATATATATATATATATATATATATATATATATATATATATATATATATATATATATATATATATATATATATATATATATATATACATATGTTCACTACAAGAAAAGTGTCATTTAGTGACACATGCTTTTAGTGACACATATAAAAAGAGTATGTATAAAGCAATTTTTTACCCACACTTTTTCTTTTTTAGTGACACAAAAATTTTGTCACAAAATACTTGAGGCCTATACTCACATACTTTTTTAGTCACTAAATATCTATACTCACTCCACTTTTTACCCACTCTTTTTTTTGTCAAAAAAGTGTCACTATAAGTATCAAAATCTTTTACCTACACAATAAAAAGAGTGGGTAAAAGTGGAGTGAGTATAGATACTTAGTGACTAAAAAAATATGTGGGTATAGGCCTCAAGTATTTTGTGACAAAATTTTTGTGTCACTAAAAAAGAAAAGGTATGGGTAAAATATTGCTCTATACCTACTCCTTTTATAAATGTCACTAAAAGTAAGATATAGTGACACTTATTTTTGTGTCACTAAAAGCATGTGTCACTAAATGACACTTTTGTTGTAGTGGTTAGTATATGTTTTAGATTTCATAATTTATAATTAACGTTTTCTTATATTGTAGTTTTTTAGGATTTCTGCTTTTAAAAATAATTTATTTTATTTTTGTGTATTAAACTTAATTAATATTTATTTAGGTACTGCAAATTTTAAATTATTGTGTATTATTTATGTAATTTATAGTACTTAATATTTAATAATGTAATATTCAATATACAAATTTCATTATATATAATTATAATACACTAAAATTAAATGGCAACTTTTTAACAGTGCATTAAAATTTACAAGATAAATTGTATGCAAAAGAGTTTTAAGATTTAGTTTTTAAAAATTCCGTAACATTTTAAAAAACAAATAATTAAATATTAGTTATAACAGAAATACTGATAAAATTTAAACCATTGTCTCTGCATATTTACTATTCAAGTCCATCATAATAACCGACTTATTAAAAAAATTTATAAGTCTGTGACGTATTTACCACGCATTTATAGGTCACAAAAACATATTAATTTCTTTATTTATTTATGTTTCTAAATTCTAATACAATCTGCCAACTGTATTATACGTATAACAAGTAGGAATTTATTACAATTACACACATGTAAATATACGCATTTTATTTTATTCTATTTTTCGATAAAATAAACATATCACACTTACTGCTTGACCGTATCATTCCCCACGTGACAAATCACGTGACTATCCATATATTAATTTACACAAACTATATCTTAATTATCTATATTTCTATATATTTTCCTTTTCATATAAACTATATAATATATATTACTTACCAAACAAGTATACACACACGCCCTATATATAATATAGTATTTACTGGCACGTGCCACTCCTAACAAATCTTGCTCCGACGGTCATTAGACCGTCGGAACAAGAACATCACACCATCAAAGGATGGTTTAATTCAATTCCAATTGTATCATTGAATGTTGATGCTGCAATCCCTGGATCGATCGCTTGCGATTCGTAATCCATGGTGGAAGCTGCTTCCGTCCACAACCGGGAATCGTCGAACTCCGGAAGATTGGCGTTCAGATTCCCGGTTGTGTAATTCTCTCCTGTTCGCCTACCGTCGTCATGGTTCATCTTATTATGATTATAAACATTAGCGATTGTAATGTTACTATTACTATGTCCATTAAGATCAGGGATTTCGGGTATCGTTGTGCTTTCGACTTTGATCTTTTGTTGTTGTTGTTGCTGCTGCTGTTGGTGCATGTATATTTGGATCTGCCTTTCGAACTCTTGTTGTTTCTTCATCTGTTGTACGGCGCGGTGATACCGCGCCTCCTTCGCCGCCTCCGTCACGGCTGGCGGAGGCGGCGGAGCCGTAGCAGTTTCGTCAGGAAGGTTGACGTGTGCATTGGGACCGTAAAGCCTCCGTGCGGCCGCGTCGTAAGCGATCGCGGCTTCACGGGCGGAATTAAACGTCCCGAGCCAAACACGGCTTCCGCGATTCGGCTCGCGGATTTCCGACACCCATTTCCCCCACGTCCTTTGCCGGACGCCTTTATACGTACACGAAGCATTCTCCGGACCACCTTTCCCTCTCATGCATCCTTTTCTTGAACTAGCCTGAGCTGTTCTCCGGTCCTGCTTCCTCCCTCCACCACCACTTGCTCCGCCGTCGCCGCCATTGTTTCCGACATTCAACATGTTATCTAGTTTATATATTTTTTTCCACAATCTTTATCTTATTGTACGGAGAAAACAGGAGGCGAAAGAAGAAGGCTTTATAGGGCAGGAGTAGGGGAGTAGATAAGGGTTCCGTTTGTACGTGTGAAAGTGTGTGAAATCTCCATTGGAGGGTACGTGTCTTAGTGGAAGAAGGAGAGTGAAATGGCAAAGGGTGGCGTTGCACACGTGTGGTTAAGGTGTGGACATGCATGTGGTTGCTAGATCAAGATCATCATCACTACATTCTATGAATTAATGACAGATAGATAGATGGATAAAAAAAAAACCACCATTAAAATGCTCTGTCAAAACTCAAAAAAATTAATGGAAAGTTTATTGCTATTCTAAGACACACAATCTTTTCATGGGCTTTTTTGTCATTTCATTGGTGGATAAGTGTTGGACTTAACTAGGTAGTATAATGGTTTATAACCAGACTAAACCAAGGTCATGTTTAGTTACCTTTTAATGAAAATCATTAAAAGATCATTTTATTTTTTAATGACTTCTTAATGATAAATAAACAACCCCTAAATCTGAATTGATTCGGTTCGGTTTATTTGATTTTACAAGTTTTTCTTAAGTGTTAAATAAAAAATATAAAAGTAAATCAAAGCTGAACAAAAAATTCAAGAAAATTGAAACTAAGAAACAAACGGTATTATCGTGATTAAACCAATCACACTTGATGGTTTTGTAGTTTTATAAACACAAACTTAAAGCGATATATTTTCAAAACCTAAAGTAATACTTTTTGAAATTACTGTAATGAGAACTGAACCGAATCGAATTGAATGTAATTTGTTTGAATTTGGTGTGATTGGGTCTCGGTTTGATTTATTGATTTGTTGACTGGTCTACATTAAGTCTTAATATTAACATAAAACTTGTTTTAGTGGTTTAAAATCTTGCTTTTTTAATGTTTATTGTTTATGTCTTAAATAAAAATATAATCCAATTTAAAAATCTTGTACTAAAAGTTTAATTCTAGAAAAAGTAAACCAATTTATAAAACTATATATATTGATACTATAAATAGAAAAATTGTTGTTTCAATGAATTCTTGTTTGACTATTTTTCTCTCTCTCGACTTATATTGCGTTAGCACAGACGAAATAATTTCGTCGACGTGGCGTCATGAATAATCGAATAATAAGTAATTCACATAAGTAATTTTAATACAATTAATATTACAATATTTTTAATAGTAAAAAACAAACCACAATTTATTTCGTATTCAATAATGGTAATTTTTTTAAAATTACTTTCCATATACACAAAGAATAATTTTTCCATTTTATTTCTTTTTTGTTGGGTATGTTTATATTTTTATCTTCTATCTATTGATTGAAGTTATAAAATTAATGATATATTTGTAATCCCAAAATGACCAAAGTCATATCTCCTTAGTCTCATAGTGCGAGAGATAAATCGAGTTGATCAATACGATATGCTGGTAGTCCGGAGAATATGTTTTCACAGATAATTCAAATGTATGCTCACAATTTTGAAAATCAAAAACTAAAACACGTTTTTCGAAAACAGATTTTTGTCGAAAACAGGTAATAAGTGTTGCACAAATTAAATTTCAAACAAACCATTTTATGAGTTTAGTAACTCATAATTTAAAATTGAGAAAAGTCATAGTAAACAAAACGGAACAAAATAAGTACATTGTCAGTTTAGATTATAGACTCTTATAAATGCAAAATGAAGACATTAGGATATAGTTTAGAATATACTCTTATAATGCAAAATGAAGACATTAGGATATAAGTCGGGATGAAGTTTAATTCGATACAAAATGAATCTTTCTGACCTAGCTTTTATACGGTATTTAGCCATTTCTAATGACTCGTTTAAATTTATATTTTTTTTTTAAATTTTGAATCATTGCAAATGAACTCAATAACTTTTTTTAAAATATGAGATGTTTTTCGAAGGAATGAAAACTTTTTTTTTTAAATATATTATAAAATGATATTCATTTTTTCAAATTAAAATAATATTAATTTTCAAATTAAGTTTGTGATTAAAGTTCCTCTTTATGATTATATATTCAATTTACTTTTATTTTAAATATATTTTATGAATTAAAATGATGTGTATATATATTTTATAATTTTTGGCATGTGTGATTTAAAATTACTTTGAATGGTTTGAGTAGCAAGTAAAAACTAAAAAAGTGTTGATAGAAAAGGTGACGTGGCACCAAGGAGAGGTGGACTCTTGTCAATGAATTGACCTAAGCAGCTTTGACTTTGACTACAAAGCTTCAAACCCAAAGATTAAATCCGTCGACACAATTGCACCACATAGATGATGGGCCGGCAAATATATATATACATATTGGCTATTTATAGCCATCTACGAATATATCTAAAAGACTAAAATCCACAAACAATCGAATGCTAAATTTAATTTAAAAATAGGGGTTATTAGAAAAATAAATTATATTTGTATAATTTCAATTTAATTCTTAATTCTTTTTTATCATTTTGGCTTTCATGTTTTTTTAATTAAAACTACAAAATTCACTGCTTGTTACATGTTGTTCGGATTTAAAAAGATGACGGTACATTTTAGTTTAAGATTTATATTAAAAAACTATGATGTTTTTGATATTTTGTCGGTATACTGTTTAAAAATAAGAAAAAATAATTAGTATAGTATTTAATATAAACTCTTAAAAAGAAGAAGGTTAGTCCATGTTCATGGGTATAGTATTTTAGGATATGAATGAAAAAAATAATCATAATGCATCATATTAGTTCTTCAAAGTTCTGCTATGCATTATCCAGTGTGTAACGAAAAACTTTGGAAAATCACAATGCATCTCAAGGAAAAACATATTGTATCATAGTGGTGAATATAATTTAGTGTTGTCTATGAAATTAGAGAATACGGGTTCAAACCCTAGTTTAGTCTATTGTTTTATTAAGGTTATATATTAAAGAGTAAGTTTTTTATTAATATTGACAACAAAATAACTTCTTACACGATCGATATGGTGTTGCTCTATGATATTAGAGTTCTTGGTTCGATCCACAACCAATTAATTAATTTAATCTTTTGTTTTCTAATAAGCGTAAAAACGATAGACTGACTTTGATCGAACGAACAACGAAAAATCGGAACGGTTTGGACCACTAGTTTGACTCGACTCGGACCGACCGCATGATGCATAAAGTGACCGTGATGCACGATTCTTCCCGCGTGATGCATTAAATTGTCCCTTGTGATGAATTATGGTTCGACTCGGACTGATTACTTGATGCATTATGTTTTCCTTGCGACACATTCTGGTTTTTCAAGATTCTTCGATGCACACTGTTCCCCTTTGGATCCACCTCTCTCTCTCTCTCTCTCTCTCTCTCTCTCTATATATATATATATATATATATATATATATATATATATATATATATATATGTGTGTGTGTGTGTGTGTGTGTGTGTGTATATATATATATAGAGGTGGGTTCAATGGAGAACCTCCATGCATCGAAGAACCTTGAAGAACCTCCATGCACCACCACAAATGCATCACAATTCCCCCGTAATGCATCATTATTTCCACGTGATGCATCAAATTCCCGCGTGATGCATCGATTTTTACATTATTTCCACATGATGCATCAAATTCCCGCGTGATGCATCGATTTCTATGTGATGCATTTCGGCTTTTCTAGCGATGCATTGTGGTTCTCCAAGGTTCTTCGATGCATAAGGTTCTCCATTGAACCCACCCCTATATATATATATATATATATATATATATATATATATATATATATATATATATATATATATATATATATATATATATATATATAAAGAGAGAGAGAGAGATAGAGAGAGAGAGAGATGAGATCATTGAAGAACCTAAATTTAGTGTAGAACTGTAGAACCAATATCGTCCAATAAAGTTGGCACGATCGAACAAGTTGCTCATACCTTTCTCGCAATTAAATCGAAGATCAAACTTGAAAGAGTTTTCTTAAGTTTCTTGTGAAACTTTCAGACAGGGAGGTTGAGGAGTGGTGGATGATTTTTGGGAGGCTAGAATAGGGTTTCTTAAACCCTAGTTACCCCTTAAATAGATCATGATCATTATCTCTCATTTATTGAAGAATATATATATATATATATATATATATATATATATATATATATATATATATGAAAGAAAGTCAAATCGAATCCCGTGCTTTCGGGTGATTCCGCATTCAAATGCTACCCACGCGAATGCTAGTCGAATCTGTATGCCCAAACCACATAAGATAAGCTAAGCAGCTAGATCGATTCCAAACGTGCCATAAGGGGTCATTCTCCAAACGGGACGGGACCAAGCCTTTAGGTTGTTGAAGTAGGTATATATATATATATATATATATATATATATATATATATATATATATGTATAGAATCAGGTTCATCAGCGTACCTATGAGATTCCAGCGTACCGAGCGTACCCTAGTGTGAATGATCATTCACACATATTTTTTTTTAATAGACATGTATAACACAACATTATAAGACTTTTTTTCAAAAGGAGTAACATCATAAATCTTGTGAATGGTAAAAAAAGATCATGTGAATGGTCATTCACACCATGTGAATGGTGTGAATGACCATTCACATGGATGACCATTCACATAAACATGCATTGAGCATTCACATAATTTTTAAGAACACAGAAAGTGTGAATGTATGTGAAATTCATATATCATGCGTATAATATTAAATTAAACATGGTTATGTGAAAAAAAGATTTAAAAAAGTTTTTTAAGGTCGGTACCTTCGGGTGCACTTGATTTCGAGAGGTACTTATTTGAACCTGAATATATATATATATATATATATATATATATATATATATATATATATATATATATATATATATATATATGTGTGTGTGTGTGTGTGTGTGTGTGTATATGTATGTGTGTATGTGTGTGTGTATGTGTGTATATGTATATATTCCATTATTTATAGATAATACACTAAATAAAATAAATGCCCTTTTCAATTATCATGGAATATCATTTAAAAGACTAGATCATTTTCTAATGACGAATATCCCTTTGCAATATCTAAAGTAACATCTAGGTCTATAGTTTATAAAATAACAATGAATTTTCTAATAATTGATCTAACCTTAAACCTGATATCTATAATCATAAGCTCACATTCAATTACTAGTGATGCTTATCAGTGTGATCATTTGGCGTCTGTGATGCAGTATTGATGTCATTTTAGTACACATAAGATACTAATAACAGTTCTACATAAACTTTATTCTCTTTTCATGTTTTGATTTTCTTCATATTGATAATAAAAATAAAATAATTGAAATTTATACTAAGCTTAAATCTCTATTTATTTCTATAAAGAATTTAAGATTCTCAAATGATAAAAAAAAAAAAAAAAAAAAAAAGATTTGTGAACCCTACATGACTTCATCCTCAATAGAAAAAAATTAAGAATTGAATTTAGTATAAAATTTATTCCTCAAATAATCTTATCAAAATGAATAGACTCAGAAGATGGAAAAGGAATACAGATGCTATATATACTTTTCCTCCATTTTTTTAATTAATCGTCATTTATATGTCACTTCCATCAAGTAAAAGAAGCTTATAAACTTAACGATTCAATTTCCATCTATTACACCATACTAAACGCCCCTAAGGCTTTCATCACATGATATAAATAAACATACAAGTCCCACGTGATTTCATTATCTCGATTTCGTGATACCCAACACATCCTAAAGGTTTGTGTAAATACATGTACGTTCACATGTGACGGTCACAACTGTCCCATGGATTTTTGTGGCTCTTTGCCATGGCTATGAACGAGCCCCTTTAAGTATGAATACTTTAAGTATATGTAAAAACATATTCGTTAATACTACAAAGATTGTTACAAGTATTCAAAAACATCATACAAATGTATGTTTTCACATCTTAGAAGCCATAAATCTCGGCAAAAGTATATAACAGAGAAGAGGACAACATAACCTCAGGAATGTTGAAAGTCTGAAATTTGATGATCATAGGGTTACTTGTTAAACATAAACTTATGTAATTAACAAGCTTAAAACAAACAAGAAAATGTTAGAAATAGAATGAATATACTTTCAAAGTGTATACTAATAATGATTAAATAATAATATTACAAAATTCCATAGGTACTTTTCTATGTTTCTTACTAAAATATTCATAATCCTATATTGAATTCACAAACCAATTAATCCTTCCATATAAATGAACTTGCGTATTACTTACTTTCTGAAACAACCATTAGCTTCAACATGTGTTTTCTTTAGTTTTTGAATCCAACGAATGTAACCTCATTGTTAAAACTATTAGTTTATTGGCATATTGCATTAAAATAGCATAGCTAAAATGCATTTTTATATAACAACCTTTATTACATGTACCAATTGATGCAATGACTTAATTTTCTTATCAATCAATGCAATCAATTTGTAAATTATTACAAGTGTATGCAATTAACTTATATCTTTATCGTGTAATGCATTTTACCTACTATTAAAGGTAAACGCATATTAAACCAAATTAATATATAAACCAAGTAAATCAACCAAAAACAATTGATATATGTATATAACTCATTAAATATGCAATTGATCAATCGATATATACCTTCAAGACATCAAATAATGTGATAAGCGGGCGACAGTCTTGGGCGGTGACATACAACGACACTACAAAGAGAAAGACAAAGAGCTCGAGAGAAAAAAGAGAGACAAAGAGATTGAGAGAAACAGAGACACATATATGAGAATAAGGAGTCAATTAGTGGCCGGAGAGTAGTTGTTGGAGTGGTTTATCGGAGAAGCCAAGTCGTCAATCAAAAGGGGGTAGAGGTAAGGGGGATTTATACTTTGTGCTTATGCGACAATTCGTTATTGAAGGGATGTAAAAATAGGGTTAAAAAGCAAAGGGGAAAAAGACCCGCTGCTTTTTTTCGTGGTTAGCGATGACATGTCGTCGCAAATAACATAGGTCATCGCAAACTAGTGTTTGTCGTCGCAAAAAGTTAACTTTCTTGTAGTGTATGCAATTTACTTTAGTATTGTTTACCGATCTATGCTACAATATAATTTTGACCAATAAATGCAATTTAGTTAACCTCTTTGTTAACATCTCGATCGTGCCTTTTCTAATATACGAGTATTTAATAGGGGTGTAAATGAGACGAGATATTCGTGAGCTACTCGAGCTCGACTAGCTCGTTAAAAGCTCGAAAAAAGCTCGAGTTAAACGAGCCCGAGCCTAAATTCGAGCTCCTTTAATAAACGAGATCGAGCTTCACATATCGAGGTCGCAAGATTAAACTAGCTTAAACGAGCCTATATATAAATATATTTTTAAATTAATAAATATATAATATACAGATTAAATAAATAAAAATATATTAAAATAACAAGTTATATATATTAAATAAAAATCTATTTAAAAAATAATTAAAAGATTAAAATATATAATAAATGAGTCGAGCCCGAGTCGTGCTCGAGTTTGGAAATTATTCACGAGCCGAGCTCGAGATTTACATACAAAGCTTCAAACGAGCCGAGCTCGAGCTCGAGCCTAGTACTTTTAAACGAGCCGAGCTCGAGCTTAAACGGACTCGGACTCGGCTCGGCTCGTTTACACCCCTAGTATTTAAGTTAATTTTGTTATTACTTTATTAATATTTTGAATTATTTCATAATGATTTGTAAAATTATTATAACTTTTTCTACTTAAATAATGTTATTAATTTATTACACATAAAATACTTCCATTAAAATTATCAAAATTATCAAAAAGAAAAAGAATATAAAATATATGTAATAATGAATTTGAAATGTTGATATTAGATATATTTCAATTTAAGGACGGGATTTTAAATTAATTTGATATTACTTACGTTACATGATGGGGTGAGTTAATATCGAAAAAACCCCATAAACTTTTCGCAGTTTTGTGATTAAGTCCCTAAGGGGACGTTTGGTTCGCAGATTTTTTTATCTGAGATTTGCATTTTTTTCAAAGGATTTGCATTATGCAGCATTTGCATTTGTCAGGATTTTGTCAAAGAATTTGCACTATCTTATTGAAAAAAATTTGTTAGTCTGAAAAATGCAAGGTAACTGGGATTTAAAATCCTAGAGGGGAGGCTGAGATTTTAAATAACAAAGAAGGGAGGGATTTAAGAAATCCTGGGATTTTAAATCCTTACTGAAATCTGCGAACCAAACACATGATTTTAAATGCAAATCCCAAGAAATCCTAGGAAATCCGCGAACCAAACGCCCCCTAAACTTTTTTCTGATTGTTTAAGCCCTTTAACTATTTTTGTCTTATTCAAAAAACTCACCATCTTTACATGTTTTAGCGATTAAGTCCCTAAATTTTTTGTTTTATTGGTTGTGTTTTACATACTCATCTGGTAGCCGGTAAAAAAATATATCCTTTTGAATAATACAAAAATAGTTTGGGGACTTAAATAATTGTAAAAAAAATTTAGGGACTTAATCGTGAAAATGAGAAAAGTTTATGAGGTTTTTCCAATAATAACCATGTCATATAGGTTAGGTAAAAACATTCAATATATTTTTAACCAAATATAAAGTTATAAAATCTATTTAAATCTTACTAATTTTTTATATGAAAATTTTTACAATGAATTGAATATGTTTTATAAAATAAGGAAAAAAACATTTTCACCTTTGAAAGTTATATCTAGAATAAATGTGTTAGACTATATCACCTTTGACATCTCTAAAATATTTTTGTAATTATATACTTGATTGAAAATATAAAAAAAATTAACTAATTTATTTAACATATAATATAAATGCAATATAATATCTGAAACTATTTATAACTAATTTATTTAACATATAATTAAATGCAATATAAACCATTTAAATTATTGAAGCATTGTTGATATTTGATTAACCTCAATAATTGAAAGTCAAATAAATATTTTTATTTTTTATTATATTTTTTAAACAAAAATACTTTAAATAAGAAAACTCATATATGTATGTATCTATCTGTGTGTGTGTGTGTGTATATATATATATATATATATATATATATATATATATATATATATATATATATATATATGGGTTCAATGGAAAACCAACATGCATCGGAAAACCTTGGAAAACCTCCATGCATCACCACAAATGCATCACAATTCTCGCGTGATGCATCAAACTCCCCTCGTGATGCATCAAATTCCCCTCGTGATGCATCAAATTTACGCGTGATGCACCAGATTCCTGCGTGATGCATCGAATTTCTGTGTGATGCATCACCTGATTCAATTGCTATAAAGTGGTTTCCGGGTTTTCCGATGCATATAGGTTTTCCATTGAACCCACCCCTATATATATATATATATATAATCAAGTTCATCAGCGTACCTATAAGATTCCAGCGTACCCTAATGTGAATGATCATTCACATATATTGTTTTTGAATAGACATATATAAGAAAACATTATAAGACTTTTTTTCAAAAGAAGTAACATCATAAAACTTGTGAATGATAAAAAATATCATGTGAATGGTCATTCACACCATTCACATGATGTGAAATGACCATTCACATGGATGACCATTCACATAAATATGCATTGAGCATTCACATAATTTTTAAGGACACAGAAAGTGTGAATGTATGTGAAATTCATATATCATGTATATAACATTAAATTAAACATGTTTATGAGAAAAAAAATTTAAAATTTTTTTTTAAGGTTGGTACCTTCGGATGCACTTGATTTCTAGAGGTACCTTTTTGAACCTTAATCTATATATATATATATATATATATATATATATATATATATATATATATATATATATATATATATACACATATAGGGAGGTTCAATTGAGAACTTTTATGCATCGAGGTACAAAAGAACTCATATCAACCAATAGATCAAAAAATTGTATGGATTAGATTAATGACAAAATGGTAAATAGTTGGACAATTTTATGCAACTTGTGCATTATAGGAACAAACAAGGAATGACATTTTGGGGAATGTGCATACCTTATTAAATTTAATATTTCAACAAATAATCAAATAATAAATGCCAAATAAATTCAATTGATACATTTCCAAATTTAACAAAAATTACACAAATTCAAAAAAAAGATGATGGATATCGATGCATTTCATCGTTAATCTTGTTTATCTATGCATCATGTTAAAAAAAGACGCATTTAACAAAAAAAATATAAAAATTCATTTATATATGCATCGTGTTCAACTTGTTCATCATTCTTTTATGCATCGTGTTTGTCGTTCATATTCTTCATTGAGCTATGCATCATGTTCAACTTGTTCATCATTCATCTATGCATCGTCATTGTTCATCGTCCATATATGCATCATCATTTTTCGTTGTTCATCGTTCATCATCCATCTATGCATTGTCATTGTTCATCATCCATCTATGCATTATCATTATTCATCGTTCACAAAAGTGCCTCGAGGTGCCCCGATGCATAAAAGTTATCAATTGAACCTCAATATATATATATATAAATATATATATATATATATATATATATATATATATATATATATATATATATATATATATATATATATATATATATAAGTTTTACATAATATTAAAGAATCCTTCAAATTTTTAATTATAAATAATAATAAAATTACTTTAAACGATAAATAAATATTTTTATAAACACAATAAAATATTTTTATTATATTATTTATATAAAAAATATAGTTGTAGAGATTGGTAAAGATGAGCAAAACTCATCGCATAAAGTTGCAATTAAATTTAATTATATTTATGTTTACCTCGAATAGTAAGTAAGAATTTGGTTCCACGGCGTCCCCTCCAAAAGCCTGCGCATCCAGCGTACCCCATATACGCAAGGGTATTTTCGTAATTACAGCGATCATTCACATTACTTAATTCACCATTCACATTAATTGATCATTCACATTACTTAATTGATCATTCACAACATTTATTTAACTATTTATACTTCTTATACACTTATTTGACCAATCACATTACTTAATTAATCATTCACATTACTTAATTGACCATTCACATTACATAAATGATCATTCACATTACTTAATTGACCATTCACATTATTTAAATGATCATTCACATTATTTAATTGATCATTCACATTACTTAATTGATCATTCATATTACTTAATTGACCATTCACATTACTTAAATGATCATTCACATTACTTAATTAACCATTCACATTACTTAATTGACCATTCACATTATTTAAATGATCATTCACGTTATTTAATTGATCATTCACATTACTTAATTAACCATTCACATTACTTAATTAACCATTCACATTACTTAAATGAGCATTCACATTACTTAATTAACCATTCACATTACATAATTGACCATTCACATTACTTAAATGATCATTCACATTATTTAATTGATCATTCACATTACTTAATTAACCATTCACATTACTTAATTGACCCTTCACATTACTTAAATGAGCATTCACATTACTTAATTAACCATTCACATTACTTAATTGACCATTCACATTACTTAAATGATCATTCACATTATTTAATTGATCATTCACATTACTTAATTAACCATTCACATTACTTAATTGGTCGTTCACAACACTTATTTAACTATTAATACTTCTTGTACACTTATTTGATCATTCACAATAATTATTTAACTACATACAATTCTTTTATAATTATTTGACCATTCATATTACTTAAATGATCATTCACATTACTTAATTGACCATTCACATTACTTAAATGATCATTCACATTATTTAATTGATCATTTACATTATTAATTAACCATTCACATTACTTAATTGATCGTTCACATTATTTAAATGATCATTCACATCACTTATTTGATCATTCACATTACTTAATTGATCATTCACAACACTTATTTGGTCATTCACATGAATTATTTGACCATTTACAGTATTTATTTCATCATTCACAATAATTATTGGACTTTTACACTTCTTTTACACATATTTGATCATTCACAACACTTATTTGATCATTCACAATAATTATTTGATCATTCACACTTTTTCTAAACTTATTATAAATGATCAAATAATTAATGTGAATGATCAAATAAATACTATGAATGGTCAAATAGTTCTTGTGAATGATCAAATAAGTGTTGTGAATGTTCAAATAAGTGTAAAAGAATTGTGAATGATCAAATAAGTGTTGTGAATGATAATAAAAGTGTTGTGAATGATCAAATAAACGTAGAAGAAGTGTGAATGGTCAAGTAATTATTGTGAATGGTAAATAAGTGTAGAAGAACTGTAAATTGTCAAATAATTATTGTGAATATTCAAATTATACATGTGATGATCAAATAAGTGTTGTGAATGATCAATTAAGTAATGTGAATGGTCAATTAAGTAATGTGAATGATCAAATAAATGTCGTGAATGATCAAATAAGTGTAAAAAATTGTAAATAGTCAAATAATTCTTGTGAATGATCAAATAAGTGTTGTAAATGAACAATTAAGTAATGTGAATGATCAAATAAGTAATGTGAATGATCATTTAAGTAATGTGAATGGTCAATTAAGTAATGTGAATGATCATTTAAGTAATGTGAATGGTCAATTAAGTAATGTGAATGATTATTTAAGTAATGTGAATGGTCAATTAAGTAACTAGGTTAATACCCATGTATTACATGGATTGATATAAAAAATTTGTTATAAATTAAATATTTATAAAAAGGTGGAATCCCTTAAAAACCTTAAGGGGGCGCTTGGTTCTGGGATTTGCATTTGAAATCCTGTGTTTTGGTTCAGAGATTTTAGTAAGAATTTAAAATTCCAGAATTTCATAAATCCCACCATTCTTTGTTATTTAAAAACTCAGCTTCCCCCTAGGATTTTAAATCTCAGTTACATTGCATTCTTCAGATTAACCAATTTTTCCTTAAAAATAACACAAAATCCTTAACAAAATCCTGCTAAATGAAAATGCTGCATAATGCAAATCCTTTGACAAAATGCTAATCCCAGTAAAAAATCTGCGAACCAAACGCCTCCTAATTTTTTTTTAATTTAAGATACAACAAAAACCAATAAAAAGATGAAATACATGCAAAATCATTAAGTCAGTGGTAAAAAATGGTGACTCTAAGTCATGTTTAAGTCCAAAGAAGACAGTTAAATAAGATTCAAAATATTTTAATAATTTATTTAAATATAGTAATTTATGACTCTTACATATGCGATTTATTTCAATTATTATCTTCTTGATATTGATTTAAAAATGTTAAACCTTCATTATGTTTTGTTTGTTATTGTGTTATCATCAAAATCCCATAGAAATTAACGAAATAAATTTTAAATGATAATTATTATGTATTTTTAATTTTTATAAAATATATTAATCTAAATTGTATAAATTTGTTAAATACCTAAAATTAAACCATATACAAGTTTTCTTATTAAATATGTTTTTATTAATAATACATATTTATTGCCTAACTGATTAAAAGTTGATATAACAATTCTAGCGTCAACTTAATAAATAAATATCAATTAAGTTTATTCGAAATTAAGTTATTTTAAAATAGAAATTTTGCAACGTTAGTTGAATTTTTGGAAAATATTAATACAAAATTTTATTAAAGAAAATACATTTGAAATTTGAATGATTATTTTTTGAATATGTCAAAGTTTCATAACTAACATATAAAGATTTGATAATAAAAGGTTTTTATATTTATTGTATACTAAAGTATTTTATTATTATTTCATAAAACTATTTATTATTTCAGACATTTAAAATTTGAAGATTTTATTGATCTTTAAAAAAAATATTTTAAAATTAAATTAAATTATTTTACTATTTTTTAAATTTATATACTATTTGAGGCGTTTATTATTTCATTGATTTTTTAAATATTTTTATTTTAGCTTGTTAATTTTGAAAACTTTAAATGAGTATTAGTTGTAATTTCAATTAGTTTAGGAAACACAAATAATAAGTTTCAATAATAAAGTTTAAATTAAATCAATCAATGATATGCATGTTACTTAAATTAATGTTAGTTTTTATTTTTAGAAAAAGAGCGAGAAAATGAAAAATTAATGTATTAGGAGGATGACATGTGGCGATAATTGTTCTCATTTATTATAATATATAGATGCGAATGATCAATTAAGTAATGTGAATGATCAATTAGTCAAATAATTATTGTGAGTGATCAAATAAGTGTAAAAGAATTGTAAATAGTCAAATAATTCTTGTGAATGATCAAATAAGTGTCGTGAATGAATAATTAAGTAGCGTGAATGATCAATTAACTAATGTGAATGATCAATTAATGTGAATGGTGAATTAAGCAATGTGAATGGTCGCTGCAATTACGAAAATACCCTTCCAGCTTAAAAAAATGGGGAGGCGCATGGAGTTTCAGTTTTTGATCACAACCATTGATTTATTTAATCTTGTGGCTTTGGATGGGTACCCTTGGTACACTGGATTTTTAAAGGGAGTCTTTTGAACCTAAATCTAGTAAGTAAAATGCATAAATTGATAAAGGATTATATTATTTTGGCCGACCCTACTAGAGTACTAGTAGAGGAACACACAATTCAAATATCCCATTCTTCTTAAAAAAATTTGAAAGATTTTTCTTATAAACCGCTTTGAATTTTTAACATGTTCGCCTTTTAATTCGGATAGTTTAACGAGATTCATTTTTGATAGCATTTAGCGGATAAAAAACCAGTTTTAACCGATTTTTATACTTGAAAAATCGATAAGTTACACAAAATGGTTACCATTTGTTGGCCGTTTGGGTTTTTCTGACTTTTTATTTATTAAAATTTACTTTTTTGACACCCTTGGTTAATATAAATGGATAACAGATGTATCTCGCTATCAGACCTCCTTATTTCAAAGTCTAATGATTGATAATTCAGTATTCTTCAACTCTCGTAATCTTGAAAATATGACTTTCATTCCGAAGTTTCATATTGTTTCTTCATGGCTAGTAACCATGAAGATAACCGAATTACCAACCAATACATGGCTAGTACTACCATACTAACCAACAATCTTCCGCCAGACGAAATCTCAAGGTCATGATGACCAAATTTACATAACTAAAAAAATCGTACTTGGAAACCCGAACGGAGAGGATGATGACCAAAGTTGCTAACCAACTGAACCCGAATATTGAAACGTAAACGATAACGAAGACTCGAAGAAAATTTGGAGCAAAAATAAAATAAAACTACTTATAATGCTATTATTTACTAATTTAATTATCATAATTTGAATTGTGTAATTTCAAACTTTCTAGTATTTTTAATTATCGTAATTTATATTATAGATTGAGTATTATTTTTAATTATCGTAATTTCAATTAATATAAATATATTTGATTAGAGTACCTCATTTATTGATTAAAAAAACAGATTAAAAAACCGTTTACAGTTTATCCGGATTCGGTTTGTAACGTCTAAAATATTTGAAAAATATTCGATACCTGAAATTCACATTAACCACTAAAAATTAGATTTCTATAAATGTCAAAATTTTAAGTCCCTAATATCAAAAATCGAAACACGGACGAAAACTGGTTAACAATGACTATAATATTGTTATAGTTTACCATATGATACATCGGACGAGAAATGTTACACCTTAAATAATTATGAGATATTAATCTTGGCCTAGACTTAAGTATTTATGGGTTAAAGAATGATTATGAAAGTTAATTACAAATGTCTCAATTTATGCTAAATATAGCAATGTGATTAGGAGTTCTATTATGGAATTATTTAGAAAGTACTAGGTTAATACCCATGTATTACATGGATTGATATAAAAAATTAGTTATACATTTAAAATTTATAAAGAGGTGTAATCTCTTAAGACTCTTTAATATTTTTTAAATTAAATACAATAAAACTAATAAAAAGATGACACAGACAAAATCATTAAGTCAATGTTTACTTCAAAAAAAGACGGTGAATATGTGATTCAAAATATCTGAATTATAATTTAAATATAGTATTTTTATGATTCTTACATATGTGAGTTAATTCAATTATTATCTTCTTATTATTAATTCAAAATTTTTAATTCTTCATTCTGTTTATTTGTTGTTGTACCATCATCAATCCCATAGAAATCAACAAAATAATTATTTATATTTTTTTTATGCAGTATATTATTTTAAATTGTATAACTTTATTAGGGACCTTAAATAAGACCATATATAAGTTTTCTTATTGAAAATGTTTTAATTAATAATAAATTTTTATTACCAAAGTGATTAAAACCTGATATAACAATTCCAGCGTCAATATAAATTGTTAATTAAGATTGTTTGAAATTAATTTATTTCAAAAGATAAATTTTGCAACATTTAGTTTTGAAGTTTTAGAAAATATTGGTACAAATTTTTATTAAAGAAAATACATTTGAAATTTGAATGATTATTTTTTTAAATGTGTGAAAATTTCATACTTAACATATAAAGATTTAATAACAAAATGTTTTTCAAATTTATTGTATAATAAGGTATTTAATTATTATTTCATAAAATTATTTATTATTTCAGACATTTAAATTTGAAATTTATTATTTTATTCATCTTTTAAAATTTTTTATTTTAAAATTAAATTTTTTATTTTACTAAGTGTTTTAAAATTATTTATTCTTTGGAATATTTAAACTTATCTCATAGATGTTTAAAATTTTTTATTTTAGCTTGTTAATTTGAAAAGTTTTATTTAACTATTAATTATAGTTTCAATTAGTTTAGGAAACAAAAATAATAAGTTTTAAAAGTTCAAATTAAATGAATTAAATGATATCCATGTTATTAAAATTAATGTAATTTTTATTTTTGGAAAAAGAGCGGGAAAATGAAAAAAATGGAGTATCAAGAGGATGACACGTGGCAAGAATATTGTTCTCATCTATTATGATATATAGATTATGAGTAAGTAAATAGCATAAGTTGTTAATTATAAAGTTAATATGGATGGAGTTTTATAAAAAGAATTTCAACATATTACAAATTATGACAACATGGTTGTAAAGAGAGCATATGGCCAAGTAGATGGGGCTAATGTGCATCTAAAATACTTAAATGTAAAAAAGAGAGGGTTTGATCAAGATTTTATGGATTTGAATCATTTATGAGATAAAACATTCATTCCCAACTTCTTTTCTTCCTTTGATCATATTTTCTCCCACTTTTGTAAAAGTAAACCAAATGGGTTTTTATCAAAACTTGATATGAAGGACAAACCTCAAATGAGGTTATTGTTTATAAAACTGAAGCTACTGAAATGGTGAACTTATCTGCAAATACTGTTAAAGTTGCATTAACTGGAGATATAGAGAATGTTGAATTTGAAGATTTTGATACTGAATTTGTTGAATCGGGAAAGGAAGCAATTTCAAGTATTGTTATTGAAATACAAATTGAATGTGTTAGTAAAGGAAAATAGTCAGTTTTGTTTGAATATTAAAAATATTCAGAGATTGTGATTATTGAGATTGAAAGTGGTGAAAAAGTCAAAAAGCTTACTATGGTTGAAGAAGAACAAGAAAAAGACTGACTTTGTTTCAACTGATATCGAAATGGTTTCTGAGCAAAGAGAAGAAGAATATGTGAATCCGTAAGATAAAGCTTTTGATGATTGGTAAGAAGGTTTGTTCAATGAACCACAGATCAAGTTAGAGATGAAGGACCATTTAAAAAAGTTCAAGCTAAGATTGATAGTGCAAAGGTTACAAATGCAGAAGATGATTTTGGAAATATATTGTGAAGGAAGAACTAGAAGAGTGGTATAAGCAAGATGCTACCACTACTGCTCCAGAAGAACCGATTAAAATAAAAGATTAAGAATCAATGAATTCATTATTTAAAAGTTTTGTGTTTATTGATGAGCCTGAGTTTGAAAATGAAATGAGAGTGGTATGCAAACTAAGATACATAAAGAATTAGATCTAATGGTTAGACTTGTGACTCAGAGATAAAAGAGAAGTTAGTTGTTGAACAGATTGAATGTGATGACGAGAATAAGAGAGAACCTTTCTTAGAAGATCAGATACAGAAGAACATGTACACCGGCAAACGCACATGTATGACGATGTTAAAAGGCAAATGAAAATAGAAGACTATTTGTGACAAGAATGCTATTAGGAGATTTGACAGAAGGATTTGTTGGAGCTATGCCAAATGACAAAGTAAATCAACTTCAAAGTTAAAAAGGAGAGATAGTTAGGTGAACTTTTATTTATATTTAGCTTTTAAAGTTGAAGGACTTAAATTGTAAAGTTTGTATTCTTGACGGTATAAAAACTTGTTACAAGGGATGTAATTACGTGTATTCTCATAATCTCAAGTGTAATTGTTTAATAAAACAAATAAATAAATTGTTTATTACTTAGTATTATAACTAAATTAAAAAAAAAAATCTAATAAATTTCCTTTAAAAAGAAAAAAAAATTCAGACCGGCCTATTTTTAGACCGGTCCAAATACCAGCCTTGTGTGCCATTCTATACCAAAAATTCAGTTAGTGAACCTATTCACACAACAATGTTGTTGCTTGTTTGTATTACTTCGATTCACACACTTAAACGTATAATTCGATTCGTTTACACCTCTAGTTTCGTGTCCACTCGATTAAATTCTCAATCTCCCTCGCTTAACGTCATGCACCAGAAAAAATCTACATCCATGTGGCATATCATGTCACATTGTATTTGAAGTATACACTAAACTACTTTATTTGTGGCGATCGATTTCTACATTATTTCTTCTTATTGCTTTCTCTAATTTTCTGATCTGAAAACGAACAACGTATAGTAGTTATACCCCGTAAACTCACCTAGCTAGACGAACAAATGGCTTCCACCGATAAACGCTTTAAAACGTTTGGACACGGATCCGTTGAAAAATAATCATTCGAGGTGATCACCTCACAACTCTTCCGCCCAACACACGTCTGTCATACAGACAAAATGTTAGATAATATAATATATTAGGGTCACCTGACAAAATTATCAATAACTTTTTGTATTCTTACCAGTTATAACAACATTATTTAAATTTTTTATATCATTAGTAATAATAACTGTTATATTTTACCGTTTATAACAAAAAAAAGTTAAAAAAGTTGATGTTATAAAGATTGTTTCCTGACCTTCTCTACGAGAGCGCGAGAGTTTGGTGCGTGACAAGTGCCGTGTTGGAAACTTCCACAACTGCCGAAAGGAGTCCCGAAGCTTGCAAATTTAATCGCGGATATAGACTGGTTAGGTCCACAATGCAGGCGGACTTTGGTGTCGTGTAGCATCGTTGTTTCACCGGAGCTCTCTGTTTGCCAGTTGTCGATGACAGGGTGGTGCTCGAACGTCGAAGCACAAACGTGCGCCGACGTTCTTTTCACTAAAGATATCTTCGATATATCCCCACCGACTTCTTCAAATACCACCAACAGGTTTCTCGTCGGCTGTAACCACGATCGAGGAACATGATACCTGATACAGAACACGAAAACGAGATCATTATAGAATCCTGATTCTCGAGCCGGTACAAGTGAGGATCGTCGTTTGGTTTCTTTACCATCGTTGTGTTGGTACACCACAACTCGCTTGACATTTTCCTGGCCTGAAAGCTCCGGGATACTTACAATAGCCACACGTTCCGTTCGCGTGTTTCGTCCAATATCTTCCGATGCTTTGACCGTTGATCCAAACTTGACCCCTAACCATACTCTTCATGTCCAAACCCAACGGCTCGTTGCCTTCCGGTTCATCGAAATAAGTCTTGTACCATTTTAACGGCTGCTGAACGTAGTTGGCCAACGAAACTTTACTCCACTCGACAGATGAGATGCCATTTGTTGAAACCAAGTTCATCGTCTCGCCATTCAACCCGACCTGTTATAACAATTATTATGATTCGATCAGTATCATAAGCGGTAGACATACGGTTATCGATAACTAATTACCTTGTAAGTCCATGTTCCCCTCGATAAGTCAACCGTTCCGTGGTCAAGACCCTCTATCGAAACAGGTCCTAGGATTCCTGTATCCCTCGACTCGAAGTGTGTTCCGACGTTCTTGGATAACAGACAACATTTTCCATAATTAGCAAGAAAGTAGTATTGTATATAAGAGTAGTCGAGGTTCGACTAACCGAAAAACGTGTGGAGTTACGACTTACTGGTAGTCCGGCAGTCATGCTAAGCAGCGAGATTTTATTTGTTCCGCCTCGAAGATCAACTTCTGTACTAAGCGTAAATCTAGTATCCTCACGAGAGCCATACGCAGACCCTGCAGTTATCAGTTTATCACATTGAACTCAACGTTTGATCGAACCATAATACAAATTCTCTACAGCCGAAAAAGGCTTTTTCGATCAAACAACCTGAAAGTTGTCCGTTGACGAAAACATGAACTCCGTGTCCTTTTGACCGAATCGTGAGAACGGGTTTACGTCCTCCACGAAGAAATGTCTCCGATGGACTAATCTTGATGCTGGTTTCCGCAATAAAGTTCACTCGAAAGTTAGACGTTTCACATAGTACATAATCTAATACACGAAACTTTTTAAAAACTTATCTCGACGTACCTAGTCGAGTACCATAAGTAATCACTTGTATCTCGAGTGATATTCATCTGTTCCAAGAGTCCAGACGAAGTCAACGATGGCCGGTCCGCTAACGTAGAAAGATCTTCGTGGTAAGTCTCCCATGACTGTAAACGAGACCCTGTTTGCACCATTTGCATCCGCGAAGTTTGAGTTACGATCTTTGCAGTATTAAACACGACGTTTTTGCAATCGGGAAGGATACTAATCGACCATGGAGGTAATTTATAATGTCGATTGTTGAACACAACTCTTACGGCTGAAGTAATCTCGAAATTCGATAGGAACGCTGCACAATTCCCATTTCCTTCGTAAACGTATGCCTAGATCGATAGATTTGCACTAGTTAGTCAATCAAAGAGAAGTTTTTCACGGCACCGAAAGACTCGTGAAACATCTTATAAAACACTAACACTTTGTCGCTGTCCTAATGAAACGTATTTAGCATCCGAAGAAAAAAACGCCGGTTCGCATAACTTAAGGGCCTTATGAAGGTTTGCCAAATGACCATATTTCGGTTCTCTGATCAAGCCTGAAAGTTGTTCGAACCTGAGATCAATTCTTCACGAAATCACACAGATTTTGGCATGTAATTCGAGTGAAATGCCGACGTAAGTATTATACTTTTCATACCGTATTCATCGATAGGAGCATCATAATCGTAGCTAGTGGTGACAAACGGTCCTCCGCTTGTGCGTCCAAAGTTGGTTCCGCCATGATACTGTCACAAGCTAAAAACAGTAAATTCAAAGCAATGCAGTTCGTTTAAAGCGATGAATCTCGATCATGTATTCACAATCCGACTAACCATGTAATAATTAAAATACGAGCCACCTTTCTGAACGAAACGAGCCACAGCAAATGCTAGATCCGGAACTGGTCTCTGCTCAATCGGCCCTCCAAACTCCGTAAACCTTATATCATCGCGAAAACTTACCATTCTTATCAATAATTACAAGAAAATCGACGGTAAAACTGTAAAACGGTAGATAATAGTTACCAGGCGCTCCATGCTTCGGTCCACATTGTGGGCTTGGAAGGCTTGTTGGGAGTAAAAGTATCGCAATAGAAGCCGTTGCACGTGTTTATCTATTAGTGAGTACGTTACGCGTAAACGAAGTTTATGGGCTTGCGAAAGTTAATCAATCAAAGTATTACGGCCGAATTTTAAATAAAGTTATCGAGAAAGCTAACCACTGGGTCGGGAGCATCGTCTTCCTTGCACATCGTCCATGGGACTCCGGTGTTTAGTCCAACTGCCATGTTTGCTGCCCAATTTACGTATGCAGTTCCGGCTGGTCCAAGTGACTTCCGTTGTGCACCATACTCGTTTTCAATCTAATTGAAAACGAAGAGTGATATGTACAACGGAAGTTAAATCAGTAAAACTGACTGAAAGCTTTTTTTATCGAAACTACATCGTTTTGGATTTATGTTATCCGACCAAAACTACGTAGTTTTGATAAATTTTAGTGTCAGATTTGTCCTAGCAACAGAAGCATCCAAAGATTCACCAAATCTTGATTGCACATCATTTCTAAATAAAAAATAGTCTTGTTTGACCTCGAAAAGTCAAAATATAAAAATCAATATTACAAGCATGGTGCAGTTTGGTTTCAGTTTTTCGGGTTTTGGTTCGGTTTCGGTTACCCCTTCCAACACTATACTACTTGAATCACACGGTCATTTGTTGCCTAAAATGCATTATTGTAACATAAGAAAATACCGAAAAATGTAGTTCGCCATTTTGGAAACGAAAATACAAAAGTACATTGCTACTTTTGTATCCATATCTTACAATTGGGAAATTATGCAAATAACCCTAAAAGTACAATTTTTTTTCGATTAAGTCCCCCTTCCGTTTTTTTTTCTGATAAGTCCCCCAAGTATCCAAATCTCATTAATTCTATCATTTTTGCCGCTCTACGTATTTTTTTGGTATTTTCGTGAAAACAATGGTTAATTCTTATATTCAAAAGCCAGATACGATCGAACAAAAGATCCGGAAAACAAATCCGAACCTGCGAGAGGATAATCGGACCACCCTGTGGTTCGAACAAGTTTTCAGCCTTCAAAATCTCAAGAATTTTCTGTGTGAATCCTTGCATAGCTGCCTATAGTAACATCATATAATCCACAAAGTCAAGGTCAAATAAGTAATTTCATAAATTCCTCAATTAAAAACTAAAATAAATGAAAATAATAATAAATAAATTAAGAAATAAAACCTTAAATGGCTCATTATCTGTTCTGAAGCTGATACCAGGGACATATTTTAACCAAACAGGAAAACCCCTATACACACAAAGTCAACAAAAGTTTGAAACTTGAAAAGTCAAACATCAAGAAACTAAGTATGAAAAACAAGAAAGGTGGTAGTAAGAAAAGACTAAATTGGATCTTGAAAAAGATGGATCTTGGAGAAAATTAATAGTACCCAAAATTCCATTCAGCACAGACATAAGGTCCAATCCGTAAATTCACATAAAGTCCATTTCTTGCTACTGTCTTTATAAACCTCACAAGATCATATCTTCCACTGAAATCATACTGAAAAAACAAATTTTCAGCAAAATCAGACAGATTTATATCGAAAAGCCCCATCATATTTTATAATTTTATCTGTTTGGTCCTTCAACATTATTAGTATTATTCTACAATACTTTAAAAAAAATAGGATAAAGTAAAAAAAAAAGATATATAATAAACGACACATAAGTATTAGAATTAAGTCCACATTGGCTCAATGCCAAATTTTTTTTTTTTTTTACGGCTAATGTTAGTGGTTTGTATTAGCACCTTTTTTCTATTAGACACATTGAGGGTGAGAACTAAATCCATACCTCCACCTGAAGAGAAACGTCATTGGCAAGGCTCGAACTCGAGACCTCAATAAAAAGGAAATCATTTCACTTTTGGTGGTGGCGAATTAAGGTATGTTAAGTGGTTAAATCATTTTTCTTAACATGTAATAAAAAATAATAAATAAAAGACTAAGACTAGTAAAACTAGGAAAAATTACAATAATAGGATGGTTTTTTTTCAATATAACCTCATACAAATAAACACAAGTTTTAATGGAGAAAACTTACAGTACCAGGAGAAGGCTCATGAACATTCCAGAACACATAGGTGTCAATTACATCTAAGCCCCCATTTTTAGCTTTAATTACAAGATCTTCCCACATCTGTATTGAATATAGATTGATCAAGAACAAATACAAATTATTAAAAAAAAAAAAAAAAAAAGAGAAATATGTTGAGAAGAAAGGGTAAAAAAGGGAAATTACATCAGGGGTACTTCTAGGGTAATGTATAGAGCCAGAAATAAGGATTCTTCTTTGACCATTGATGATTAAGGATCTGTGATCATAAGTCACAGTAGACTGAATCAAATGAAGAAAGTGTGTAAAGATTATGAAAAAAGTTAGAATCTTGGAGATAAAAATGGTGGCAGCCATTGTTGTTGAAGCTTTTGTGGTGGTTTATTTGATGAGGGGTGGGATGAAGCGGTGGAGATGATGACAGAAAACTATTATATTACACTTGTAAATTCAGAGTGATTCTTGAAATATTGGTGGAGAATCAAGAAAGGGTGTTTGCTGAAATCATACACTTTGACACTCTGTTTATTGATGAGGGTGGCAGGCAAACAGCCAAAAATATTTTGAGTTGGAAATTTGTTATTGATATATATATGGTGGATCTCTATATATTAGGATGAATAAATTCAAGGGGAGATTGGATGTGTTTTTGAAAATGGTGTAAGAAAATACAATATATTTAAGACATGGAATTATTGAGATGGAAAAAACAAGATGAATAATAACAATCAACAATGATTTGACATATAATTAAATCATGGTTAATGTTAAAAAAAATTTCACCCACATTAATGCAATTATCGAGTAAGTCACTGAATTTTTTTTTCCAAGTATTTAAGTCCATAACAATATTTGTCTTAGTCAAAACTAGGGGTGTTCATTTTCGGATAATCCGAAAATCGAATACATGAATTTTACTATCCGAATCCGTACCGAAATTTCGGATTATCCGAAAATCGAATACATGAATTTTACTATCCGAATCCGTATCCGATTTTCATATATCCGAAATTTCGGATTATCCGAAAATCGGATATCGGATTATCCGAAATTTAAAAAATTTAATTAAACTTAAAATTATAAAATGAATTCAAGTATACAAAATACAAATACATATACCTTTTAATATATAAAAAAATGTCTCGTAAACGAAATTATATCATACTTTTTAAACTTAAAACAACAAACAACATATCAAAAAATAGTAAAATACATTTGTTAGAACGACATTATACATTTAAGATTAAAGAATATAATTATTCTTAGTCAAATAAGTTATGGAAAAAAAGTTTAAAAAATATAATTTTTTTTTAAAAAATGGATTTTGGAATTTCGGATAATCCGAAAATCCGAAATTATACAAAATCCGTATCTGAATCCGAAATTTCGGATTATCCGATTTTCGAATAATCCGAAATTTCGGATAATTTCACTTCGGGTTTTCGGATTTTCGGATTCAGATATTTTTGAACACCCCTAGTCAAAACTATATACTTTTAACCTGCTACCTGCTTAACAGGTAAAACAATTAGTTCATGAATAGTATATTATTAAAAAAAACCAACTTTCTTTTCCGATTTTCACGATTAAGTTACTGTACTTTTTTTTTTCTTTTTTAGGTCACTGTACCGTTTACCGTTTAGTGACCTACTAAACAGGTCAAATATATAGTTTTGAATAAGACATAAATTGTCTACGGACTTAAACACTCGGAAAAAAAATATAGTGACTTAATCGATCAATTCACGAAAGTTCATAGTGTTTTTTCAATATTAACCCTTAAATTATGATAGGTAAAACATGGGTTGTAACGATTACAACCACAAACTTTGACCTTATGATGTTTATAATGTTTTGATCTCAAACATAACCCGAAATAAGAAAGAAAAGTAATAATACAAGTTAAAAGTTATTAGTTAAAGGGTTTTTGGGGTTGCTGATCATGAGTAGGTCAGGATTGTCATTTGTCGGTTTTCAATCTTTGTCCAAAATAAAAGGTTTTTGGCTAACAGTTTAACGTGGTTTTTCAAGTAAATGGTGTTGGGTTCATTTCTCTCTTAAAATAAAGATGGTAGTATGAGATGCTTGTAAAAAAAGAGAAAAAAAAATTATTAAATTTTTTTTAACAATAAATTTATACTAATATAGTCTAATATACGGCACATTCAACACATTATGTCCTATGTACTTAGGTAGAATTTAAAACTTCAACCATTTAATCGGTGGAAAAAATGGGAAAAGAACAAAAAGGAAATTATTCAAAAATCTAATAGAATTTATATAATTACATAATAATTAATCCCTATTTAGTTATACTTTTTTTTATATATATTACTAGTTTATTACATGTATATTTCTAATAGAAATTATATACATAAAAATATATAAAAATTAAAAATTAAAATATATAAATGTTAATCATTTAGAAAAATAAGAATAATATTATTATATATTATTTTCTAGTTTTACAAATAAACACGACTGGTAGCCATTGTTTTATGATTTTGTTAAACTTTTTATTTATAAATTTATATCTTTTAAGTATATAAATTAATATTTTAGTTTATATATAATATAATATTTATATATTTTATTACAAGAGACAAAATATTACTTCATTTGGAATATGTTTTTACTAACTACTTTTTACTAAATATTTAATATTTTCTATACGTGTACATTCTTAATTTTACTTTTTATAAGAAAAAATTTGAACTTTCATTCACTAACCGAGAGCACGAGGTTGCTTTATATTTAATATATTTTAATAAAATTATAAGCACATAAAATTATTTTTTAGTTAGATATATAGATACGATGAAATTTAGATTTAAATTTAAACTTAATTCATAATTCATATTAATTATTAAACAAATCATATATGATAAATAAGTATATATAAAATATTTTATAATCAAATTAACATAAAATTTTAGTATGATAAAAGAGTGCTACGTTGTAAATAGAATTATTTTTATTATTATATATAAAGATATATTTGATGGAATAAAAAAAAGAGGTCCAACAAAATTAAGATACATCCACATGGAATATTTGAGACAGCCTTTTTGGTTTATAATGTATTAATTACGAAAAAAAAGTGGTCAAACGAAATTAAGATACATCCACGTGGAATATTGGATACATTAATTACGAAAATGATCAAGTCAAATTAAACTAATAAAGTTTAATTAACATGAGATCGTAAAGACATTTTTAATAAATAAAAAACATTATTTAATTAATATTCACGTGACGATCCAACTTTAAATATAAGCAGGAGATTCCGTGCAAGTAAAATAACTTGTCAATATGTATATTATTATTTTTCTTCCATAAAATATACCATTTTGAATTAATTTTTATATACAAATTTATTTATTTTTTCTTTTAAGTAATAAGTGAACGTACAAGAAAGCGCAACAAACTTATATCAAAAGTTCCTTAAAATATGTATCATTTTGTGATAACATACAAGAACTAACAACAAACTTATATTGGTGTCATTGACACCAAATCTAGCAAAAAAGTTGTTAGAACAATATAAAATCTAAATATATTTTTATAAGACTAAAACGTTAATTGTAATAATTTAATTTGTATAAGCACCAAGGTTTTAGTTTTATGGTGGCTTCAGATTCAACAAGATTTTTCGAAGAAAGTTTAAGTCATATAAACCAGAGCGACAGATCTAGCATCAAGTTTAAACTGGTCACCTTCTAGGGTCCATAAATCTTAGGGACTTATATTTTTATTCTGTTAAAAATTATAGTTACAATGTTACTTCTCGTGTGCGGTAAGTATATTTTTATGGAGTGCAAAACCGTTGTAGTAGTAGTCAACGGAATTAGTTGTTTAGTTAGTATTAAAGTTTCGAATGCATATTAAGAGTATTTTTTATGACTAGTTGACTCTCATCAGTACTTTTAATGAAAAATGATATCAACTAGCTATGTGTTCACTGTTTACTATTTTGCCATTGTATTATATGTATAGGTGGATTTATCGAATGTTCAACAAACCATTTATCAGGAAGTTAATTTATTAAACGAACAATCAAGAACATAAATTTTTGTTTGATCAAGTAGATGAAGGAACATGATAAGTTTCGTTCATTTATATATGTTCGTGAACGTCCGGTCATGTTCGTTTGTAATTAATTAAAATAATTTCAAATAAACATACCAATAAATCTATTATTGTTGTTGTTTTTTATTATAATAATTAAATATTATATAATTATAAATCAAAATTCAAAAATGACATTTCTTATTCATATCTAACTGGCTAACCATAATAGAACTTATGCAGATCACGATCTCGATTCTTAGGTCTTGGGTTAATGTTGTTTTTATAAGTGTGTTTGTTCATTTACGTTCATTTGACTGTTATTTTATGTTCGTTTATGTTCGATTATGTGCAAACAAACGAACATAATCGAATATGGACATTGTCAATTGTTTAACAAATGAACACGGACGTAAAATCTCATGTTCATGCTTTTGTTTATTAGGCTCAAGCTCATGTAGATTTTGTTTATTTTGAATGTGTGTGTAAAAGAGTCTTTTTTTTCTTCTAAACATCTGTCTTGGAACCCAAATTTACCGAGACGAACTGGTTTTGGACCATGTTTGTTAAAAAAAAATTTACCACCTCTAAAATGTTTTTAGAATCTATATTCTCATTTCATCTCCTAAAATCTATATTCTGTTTTTTTATTACCAAAAAGTAAAAAAAATAAAAAAAATGTCATAGATGTTGACAAAATGGAAGCTAAGAGATCTAATAGAGTAAAAGACGGATCTAGGCATCGAACTTTGAACATTCCATTTTACCGCACCTTCTCCAACGATATTTTGTTACCAATTTGCTCAAATTGGAATTAGCGCGCCTTCACCACTTCACATGCATGCTCTCAATCATTTGATTCACATAAATTCATTTCAATATAAAAAATAGACTAAATTACGTAAATGATCCCTGTGGTTTACATTAAATTACGGTTTTAGTCCCTAAAATAATTTTATTACACCAGAAGTCACTAAAATCGAAAAGTTGTAACATTTTGGTCCTTGGAACTAACGGTCGTTAACTTGAGCCGTTAGTTTCAGAGGCATTTTTGTCATTTTGACTTTCAAGGACCATTTATGTAATTTTCAAACTTTCAGGGACCATTTATGAAATTTTCATACTTTTCATATGTATATATTTATCATTTCTTTCTTTTTTTTAATTTAATTATCGAAATATAACATTTTATTTTTTATTCCTTTTGTATTAATCGTTAATTTTTATTTGTATGTTTATTGTTATTATTAATGTTATTTTTTTATATATTACTATAATTATTTATTTAAGATTATTATATGATATACCTGGTTCTATTAAAAAAAATTTATTAAGTATTTTTGCAATGAAGAAACTACGAAGCATTTTGATTATATTCATTTTCCAAACGAAAAAAGGTTCAACACGTTGTTATTTTGAATTTTTTTGAATGGAGAAAAAAATAAATCATTTATATTTTAGATTTTCCGAACGAAAAAACTACAACTAGTTTTTATTTTTATTTTTTTTAAATTAAAAAAATAATAGAGAAATATTTGGATTCTCAATAAAAAAAATGAACCATGTATATCATATAATAATCTTAAATAAATAATTATAGTAATGTATAAAAAAAATAACATTAAAAATAACAATAACGTACAATTAAAAATATATGATTAAAACAAAAGGAATAAAAAATAAAATGTTATATTTGGATAATTAAATTATAAAAAAGAAAGAAATCATATATATATATATATATATATATATATATATATATATATATATATATATATATATATATATATATATATATATATATATATATATATAGGGTCGAGATCCATGGAAAACTATATTAGACTGGAAAACTGTAAAATCATATCAAATGCACATATTCATTATGATAAAATGTTAAATTTCATGTAAAATTATAATATACATATGTTCAAAATTGCATTATGAGTAACTAATTCATATCATCTACATGTTCGTTAAGACAAAATGTTTAATTTCATGCAAAAATGCGTAATATACACATGTTCGTGCATATTGCACATTTGAACATGTGCATATTGTTATTTTGCATGAAATGGAACATTTTATCCAAATGAACATGTAAATTATGTGAACTAGTCAATAATAATGCACATTTGAACATATGTATATTGTAGTTGTGCATTAAATTTAACATTTTACCGTAATGAACATGTGCGTTTAATATGGTTTTCCAGTTTTCCAGTCAAAGATGGTTTTCCATAGATCTTGAACATATATATATATATATATATATATATATATATATATATATATATATATATATATATATATATATATATATATATATATATATATATATATATAGAGTCAGATTCAAAAAAGTACCTCTCGAAATCAAGTGCACCCGAAGGTACCAACCTTAAAAAACTCTTTTTTAAATTTTTTTTCTCATAACCATGTTTAAATTAATGTTATACATATGATATATGAATTTCACATACATTCACACTTTCTGTGTCCTTAAAAATTATGTGAATGCTCAATGCATATTTATGTGAATGGTCATCCATGTGAATGGTCATTTCACACCATGTGAATGGTGTGAATGACCATTCACATTATCTTTTTTTACCATTCACAAGGTTTATGATGTTGCTCCTTTTGAAAAAAAGTCTTATAATGTTGTCATATACATGTCTATTCAAAAAAAATATATGTGAATGATCATTCACATTAGGGTACGCTGGGTACGCTGGAATCTCATAGGTACGCTGATGAACCTGATTCTATATATATATATATATATATATATATATATATATATATATATATATATATATATATATATATATATATATATATATATATGTTGGGAATTCGTATGGTTTTTCATAAAAACATAAACATTAATCATATTAACGCACAACGGAAGCTTTTAAAAATTACGAATTCCGTACACGGATCATCAAGTATACATAAGATAAGTAAATGAGAAAACAATAAAAATCCGTACCTTTGTATCCTATGACAAGAATACACGAATGAGACGCTTTCGGTATCCACCGGTGATGACACGATCGAGCGGCGCCAGGTATGCAATCAAACACACGAAGAACGGTAAAACCAAAACCCTTTTGGTTTTATTTTCTTGCGGCCGCACCCACCAAAACCCTCAAATGGTTTTGTGGGTTTTTTGTTGTATTTCTCCACACACACAACTCAAAAAACCGTAGGTCATATATATATATATATATATATATATATATATATATATATATATATATATATATATATATATATATATATATATATATATATATATATATATATATATATATAGATATGTATATATATATATATATATATATATATATATAGATTTAGGTTCAAGTGAGTACCACCTCTAATGCAGCGCACCAGAAGGTACCACCCTTAAAAGTAATTTTTTTGAAATTTTTTTTCATGAACATGTTCTAATTAACATTACACAAATCATATGTGAATTTCACGCAAATTCGAACACTCTAAGTGCATGAAAACACACATCACATAAATGCATGTTCACATGTCTTCAAAATTATGTAAGTGTGTGTTCACATCATTTTTTAGGAGCTAGGAGATGTGAATGTATGTGAAATTTACATACGATCTTCATAATGTTAATTAAAACATGTTTATGAAAAAAAAAATTTTAAAAAGTTTTTTTAAAGGTGGTACCTTCTGGTGCGCTGCATTTGGATGGTACTCTCTCGAACCGTATTATATATATATATATATATATATATATATATATATATATATATATATATATATATATATATATATATATATATATATATATATTATTAAGAGTTTTGGTTTTAATCAAACTCTAATATAATAATATAGTATATATCTTAATAATTATCTTTATTATTTAAACCTTATATAATTATCTCTATAATTATATACCCTTTAAATACTAATAATCTTTTATACATTATCTAATAATATATAAATGACTAGATAATTATTTATAATTATCTCTTATTTATTTGTTTATAATTATCCATCCAGTTATCCAATAATTAGATGATAATATCAATTCAAATAAATGTGTCTTTTATTTAATATTCAATAATAAATAAAAGACTAGATAATTATTTAATTATCATCCAATGACAATTAAATTACTACAATATCTAATATTGTACTTTTAGTCCCCGTACTATGAGATATAATTAATCACACATTAATTTAATCTCAATGATCATTTCGTGTCATAAATAATATCCAATATCATTTATTTAATCGTTTAATTTCATCTGCTCAGTTGTGCTCATCGGTGTGACCCTCAAGTGTTTTATGAAATCAGCCATGATGCAGTAGTAATGTCATCTTTACACACCATATACTAACATACTCCCACTTGTGTAAGACGACATACTGTCCTGCAACATGCGCCTAAATGAGGTCATGGCTAGACACTTTAGGCAACCAAGGTCATAAAAACTCTGACTCCCATTCGGGCATTCTTGTTGAAACAGCCTTCCAAAAAGAAACTTAGGTTATATCCCATGCATCGCGATATTTCAATGTGAAAGCTAGGCATGGATTAGATCAACCGTAGCAAACACGATTATGTTTCTCGACTCCCTGATCTCATACTAAACTGAAACAGACAGATTAGAACACATCAGTTCTGTCCGAGCATGGCCATGCATTTCTGTCAGTATCGATCGCCGAGGGGCCCAGAAATATCTCTTCTTAGTTAAAAGAAGGTGCAAATCCCATCTTGACTATCTAGGCCTCCAGCACGACTCCCACTGCAACCAGCCTCGAACCGTTATGATCACCCAGTTACGGATGACGTTAGGTTAGGCCAAATGTACAGCAGCACTCGCACTAAAGTACGTAGTCATCTCAGGTACTAAGGATTACCTTTTTGAGACGAATCATGACTATGATCCACAAATTGGTCTCAATCGGTGGGTCAATCCAATATGTGTTCGCAACAAATACCTGTGAATTTGGTCCAACCTTTGCTATATTCATCACCCATGAATATCAACCAAAAACCACAGTAGCCTTTTAATTCTCGTTGTGGTTCCCACGACAACAAGCAGCTATGGAATAGTTTAGAATAACTTCAAATTTATTCTTGGATTTCTAAAACATGCAAAATAGAACGACATTAAAGATATCATGTTGATCTCATTTATCTCAGTAAACACAACATGACTTCCATCAATTTAATGCTTTCCTTTATCAAATGTAACGGTAACGATCTATCGAAAAATTAATTTCAGACATGATCTTAGTGGGAGTGTTCTCTAGTTAACTGACTTAACTTCCATTACCGTTTATCTTTGAAAAATTACACTAGTTCTGTATTACAACTTATTGTAATATTATTCAGATCCAATCTGAATCTCAATACAAATTTATATCCATTATCTTTAGAGGAACTGGTAAATCACTCATAAAGACACCAGGATTAAAATTTAGGAGCTCTAGCAATTCCGATTAATTGCTATTAGTGATACGTTTAGATGTTTAGTCTTGAATATGACAGTATGCGGTTTATCTATATTTTAACAAAATATCTTTAATAACATTGTGTTCAACATTTGTGATATGTATCCATAACCACCAGAACCTGGTTATCGGCAACATTTTGTTGTAGTGTTTCGTCAAGTTTGCCGACGAGTGTTTAAACAAGTCAAATGCTATTACTTGACTAACCACCACACAAGTTGTATACATTTCACATGTAATTTTATAAAATGCGATTACTTCTTGTCTAAACAATCCTGACTTCTCAAGTCTAATTATTTCTGACAAGTGAAGTGAATTAACCTCCATGTAACTCCTTTACATTTAATTATGCATTTTATTAGTTTCATCTATATAATCACAGGTGACTATCCAACTCATATAATCTCTTGAACAAGCTTTCAAGAATTAACAAGTTCAATGAAACTGCATTTGAACACTCGAACAATTTACACAACAACATGGTAACCCTTTTTATCTGAATATGGCTACTAGCTTGTCCAATCTCCATTGACAAGTTACTATTCAAGTTCCACTTGAATCAATAGTCTATAATCATGGTTTAGTAATCTTAAACAATAGGAATTTCAAGCAGCAAATCTTTAACTCCAAAAACTCTTTAATCCCAAAAATACTTGCAAGAAATTCAATCAATTGTAAACTACACCATGATAAACTAATGATGACATGAAAATAGTGTCCAGCAGAGTATTCTCTGTTGGGAAATAGTTTAAGTATATTCAAACTGTTAGTTAGACTTCTCAAACTGTTAGTAGAGTTTATATGTAAATCCAAAGTTCATGCTGCTAGTTGAAGAAACTCGAGCTGCCAGTGTAAAAGTTCAAGCTGCCAGAGCAAATCAACTCGAGCTGCTCTGTTCATGCTGTCAAGTGATTCAAGCTGCTCAACAGTTTCATAAACAGAAAGTGCTGATTTTCAGGAAAAGATATCTACATGAAGATTCCAGCATATCTACTATCAGAGAAGTCATAGTCCTTCAAGGAAACATATCAAGAAGCAATATAAATACATAGAATAGGTCTTTCTATTATATAAGAGTTTTCTGCATATTCGAGTCTGTAATTGCTTTGTTGATTAAGTTTTCATAAGCCTCTAAGGTTGTAAAACCCTAAGAACAGTCTGTGTTCTTCGTCTAATCAAACAGATTAGAGGTGATTGTAATCATTGAATTCAGCAATACAAACAGTTTTGATTACTTCTTGTGTTTATTTATTATTGATTCTGAAAGTTTTTGTTAAAATAATTAAGTGTTATTCCGCAAACTTCTTAATTAAACTTTGATTCAAAGCAAGATTATTGATTTATACTCTGATAAATTCAAATCAGTTAGTCTTGATTATTTAGTTGTAGATCTTGTCAAGTGGTATCAGAGCCACATGTCGTTCTTTGTTTTTCAAAGTCGAAAACTTTTTTTTTCAATCTTTTTGCAATGGAATTTGAAAATAGCAGCAGTGGATCTGGGCAAGGACTCAAAGTGCCTATGCTCAAGCCCACTGAGTTTGAGATGTGGAAACTCAGGATTCAACAGCATATCCAATTCATTGATTATGCCATATGGGAAGCTGTTGAATTTCTTCCTGTAGTTGATCCAGAACTTGATGATGAGGAAAAACCAGTCGAAACTCCTCCAAAAACTGAACTTGAAAGGAAGGCTAGAATGAATGAAGTGAAAGCACTTACACTTTTACAAATAGCCATTCCTAATGCTTATCAACATCAGTTCAAAAAATTTTATACTGCTCATTCTCTTTGGAATGCCTTAGAGAAAAGATTTGCTGGTAATGCCAGTACCAAGAGAAATCAAAAGGATCTCTTGAAACAGCAGTATGAGAACTTTTCTGATGGCAAGAATGAAAACCTTACTCAAATTTTTGACAGGTTCAACAAACTGATAAGTGAACTAGAAAGTGCAAAAGTCAATCTGGATCAAGATGAAGTCAACAGAAAGTTTCTCAGATCTCTTGGAGAAGAATGGACAGTCTATGCTGCACAATAGAGAACAAAAGACACTCTTGCTGAGATAGAACTGGATGATCTGTATAACAGTCTAAGAGTGTTTGAGACTGAGATTGATGCTAAAAAGAAATCCTTTTCTTATAATCACAATACTGCTCTTCTGTCTTCTGAAAAATCTAATAACTGTGATTCTTTTTCAGGTGGTGATGGCAGCTCTGCTGAAACTCACTATGAGGCTTTTGTTGCCAATGATGGACTATTTGCTCTAAATGTTGAAGACTTGGAACAAATTCATCCAGATGATCTTGAAGAGATGGATTTAAAGTGGCAACATGCAATGTTGACCATGAGGGCCAAAAGATTTCTTAAAAGAACTGGAAGGACCAACTTTCAAGCCAGAACAGAAGGCAAACCAGCTTTTGATAAATCAAAAGTTGAATGCTATAAATGTCATAAGCTTTGTCACTTTGCCAGAGAATGTAGATCTCAAGGTCAACAGCCATCAAGGACTTCACAGTCCAATCAGACATCATCATCAACAGCACTTGTCTCCCAAGAAGACAATGTGTTTGACTGGAGTGATCAGACAGAGGAAGAATTTCAAAATCAAGCTCTAATGGCAGAAACATCAAATGTCTCCTCCACTGAACTACCATCTGAGGTAAATTCTAAACTCTGCTCTCAATCATGCAAAAATATGGTTAAAAAGTACACAGATCATAATGAGAGCATGTGCAAAACTCTAGCTAAGATGGAAGAAAGGAGATATGAATACATGCAAGCCATAGAAGATCTGGAAAAACAGATCAATGATTATAAGGAAAATGAGATTCAAATGGGTTATGATAGAACATATCATGAGTGGGAGAAAAAGGAGCTAAATAAGAAAATAGAATCTCTGAATAAAAAGGTAGAAGAGACTGAACAAAAGGTGTTAGAGGCTAATAAGAAACTAGAATCTGTTAACATAGATCTAGGAAACTTTAAGCTAGCAAATCAAAAGCTGGAACACCTAATGGAAGTCCAATTTAAAGATAGAGTAAAATCTCAGGTTAATCCTAAAGAAGGCATAGGATACAGGGCTACTCCACCTCCATACAACAACAAGTACATTTATCCAATGAGTGAGGTTGCTGATAGACTTGTCAATGAACCACTAGATGAGTCTATGACTATTGTAGATCCTATCCTTGATAACAGTCATGAATCAAAAGAAGATAAGATGCAAAATAGAGACTGTGAGTGTATAGCAGTTGAGAAAGACCACAACACAATGAGTGCACCCATAGAGGTCCAAGCTCTCAGTAAGAAAGGAAAAGAGAAGATGAGTGTATACAATGCTACTCCACAAGTTTTTGTACATTCTAACTGTAACACTGCATCTTCCTCAAAAGGAAATAAAAGAGGTAAAACTGTTCCTGTCTGCACATGCCAAATGGTGTTCAAAAGTTTCCTAAACAACAGCAGGTAAGAGGAAATCAGAGAAACAAGAACCAGAAATTGACAGAAAAATCTGGTTCTCCAATTCAAACTGTCAAAAGGTGTTTTCACTGTGGAAGGAAGAATCACTTGGCCAAGGATTGTTTTTATAAACCAGCTGTTGCAAAACAGACTGTGAATCACACAAAATCAAATCCTATTCAGGCAAAGCACTCAAAGGTGAAACCTTCCACATCAGTTCCAAAAAAAAAAAACAGTTGATCACAGGTTTTCAAAAGTTAAAAAACAGTCCACACATCAAAAACAAGTTTTGGCAAAGCCTAAATTAAGATTTAAACAAATATGGTGTGTCAAGGACAAATCTTCAGCTCAAACTGCTAATGCAAAAGATCAGACTGCTGAGTCAAAATCTGAAGCTGTTAATGCAAAAACTGAAGCTGTTAGCACTAAAAACACAGATCAAGCTGCTAAGCATCAATCTGGAACTGCTAGTGAGTCATCTGAGACTGTTAGAAGAAAAGATGATCAAAATAGTTGGATACCTCATATAATCACTAAATATTCTCCAAAGACTTCATCAGTAGATCTCACAAAATATAAGAAGTCAAAAACAGTATTTAGTTATGTCAATGCACAAGGCCAACCCAAAACCAATTTGGTTTGGGTTTACTCCACTACTGACTAAGCTGTTATTTGTGCAGGGCAACCACAGGTCTCCTCGTAGAACAAGATGACATTTGGACAGTGGATGCTCTAGGCACATGACAGGCAATTCTGAGTGCTTGTCAAATTTCAAAGGTTTTGATGGAGGTTTTGTTGCTTTTGGAGGCAACTCAAAAGGAGGTAAGGTTACAGGTAAAGGTACTGTTAATGCAGGCAACATGAAATTCCATGATGTTTTGTATGTTGAACAGCTTAAGTACAATTTATTAAGTGTCTCTCAAATCTGTGACAAACAAAACATTGTTCTGTTTACAGATTCTGAGTGCATTGTCCTTTCCAAAGATTTTAATATTCCTGAAGATCTTATTTTACTAAGAACACCAAGAAAGGACAATGTTTACTGTCTGGACACAGATCTTTTATCTAAATCAAATACTCTAAGCTGTTTGATATCCAAAGCATCATCCAATGAGTCTGCTCTTTGGCATAGAAGGATGTGTCACATGAACTTCAAGTCCATGAATGTCTTAGTCAAAAAGAATCTGGTAAGAGGCTTACCACAAAAGGAGTTCATATGTGATGAACATTGTGTAGCATGTCTTAAAGGCAAGCAACACAAAACTTCTCATAAGGCCAAAGAAGTAAATTCAATCTCATCTGTTCTTCAGCTGCTTCATATGGATCTATTTGGTCCAACATCTGTTTTGAGTTTGAGTAAAAGGGCTTACTGTTTAGTCATTGTTGATGATTTCACCAGATTTACTTGGGTTTACTTTCTTAGGTCCAAAGATGAAACTGCTGAGCTAGTTAAGTCTTTTATCCTTAAGATAGAAAACCAATCCAACTCAAAAGTTAAGGTGATAAGATCAGACAATGGAACTGAATTTAAAAATCACATTCTAAACAGTTTCTGTGAGTCCAAAGGCATTGCTAGACAATATAGTGCACCAAGAACACCACAGGAAAATGGTGTAGCTGAAAGAAAGAACAGAACATTAATTGAGGCTGCTAGAACAATGTTAGCTGATTCAAATCTGCCAATGACTTTCTGGGCAGAAGCTGTTAATACAGCCTGTTATGTTTAGAATAGGGTTCAGGTTGTCCAATCACAAGGGAAAACTTCCTATGAGTTATTCCATAACAGAAGTCCCCTAATAGCTTTCTTCAAGCCTTTTGGATGCCCATGTACTATTCTGCACACTAAGACTCACTTAGGGAAGTTTGAAAGTAAGGCTGAAGAAGGATTCTTTGTAGGATACTCAAGTCAAAGCAAAACCTATAGAGTATATAACAGTGTGTCTAAAACCATTGAAGAAAGTGCCAATGTTAAATTTAATGAAAATACTGCTAATATCAAAGGCACTGGTCCTGATTGGTTGTTTGATTTAGATTCACTAACAAATTCTCTGAGCTTTGTTGAGTATACTGCAGAAGCTGATGCATACAGGGTTGAAGCTGCCAACACAAAATCTCATGCTGCCAATACAAATTCTCAAGCTGTTGGCACAAAGTTTCAAACTACTGCAAATTCAACAGGTTGGGATGATTACACCACTCTACCACTTCTGTCTTGTGATCCTCCAGGGGTCCTGAATGCTCAACATGATATAAATCCAGATACTGAAGTGCCACTCCCAAGTCCTGAGAGAACAGCTCCAACACAAAGGGACACAGTCCCAGATTCAAGTCAAGCTGTTCCTGAAGTTGATCCATGTACTGGTCCTGATGAAGATGATACAAATCTTGGATCATCTTTTCAGATAGAGAGAGAGCCTACACTAAGGGTTCATAAGTATCATCCTCTAAATCAAATACTGGGTGATCCAAGCACTCATGTACAAACAAGGAAAATGGTTCAAAATGAGACTGCTGCTGCTGAACAAACAGTTCCTGAATTCAGTCTAGCTGCCTTTGAGAATGCCTGTTTCATGTCTCAACTAGAACCTAAAAAGGCATCAGAAGCATTAAAAGATTCATCCTGGATTGAGGCTATGCAAGAAGAGCTTCTACAGTTCAAGATTCAGAATGTATGGACTCTGGTGGATCTTCCTAAAGGTAAGAGAGCAATTGGTACAAGATGGGTATTCAGAAACAAGAAAGATGAGAGAGGGATAGTCATCAAGAATAAAGCAAGACTAGTAGCACAAGGATACACTCAAGAAGAAGGCATAGATTATGATGATGTATTTGCTCCAGTAGCAAGAATTGAAGCCATCAGACTATTTTTGGCCTATGCAAGCTTCAAAGGTTTTAAAGTGTATCAAATGGATGTGAAGTCTGCTTTTCTGTATGGGACAATTGAAGAGGAGGTATATGTGTGTCAACCTCCTGGTTTTGAAGACTACAAGTATCCAGACAGGGTTTACAAGCTAGACAAGGCTCTCTATGGTCTCCATCAAGCCCCCAGAGCATTGTATGACACTCTGTCATCCTATCTTCTACAAAATGGATTCAAGAGAGGCACTCTGGACAAAACACTTTTCACTAAGTCTATCAAAGATGAGATTCTGCTTGTCCAAATCTATGTTGATGACATTATCTTTGGCTCAACAAATGACTGTCTGTGCAAAGAATTTGAAGCGTTAATGCACAAAAAGTTTCAAATGAGTTCAATGGGAGAACTCACTTTCTTTTTGGGATTACAAGTCAAGCAGAAGCCCACTGGACTCTTCATAAGCCAATCAAAGTATGTGAAAGACATACTGGATAAGTTTGGGTATCAAGACACCAAAGCTGCAAGCACTCCAATGGATCCTCACAAGCAGCTTCATACAGACAAAGATGGCATAGATGTGGATATTCATTTATACAGATCTCTTATAGGATCTCTTATGTATCTAACATCCTCCAGACCTGATATTATGTTTGCTGTCTGTGTGTGTGCTAGGTTTCAATGCTCTCCAAAGGATTCTCACCTGGTTGCTGTTAAGAGAATCTTTAGATACCTTAAAGGCCAACCACACTTAGGCCTATGGTATCCTAACGATTCTCCCCTTGTACTAACTGCTTATTCTGACAGTGACTATGGTGGATGCAACATTGACAGAAAATCCACAACTGGTGGATGTCAATACTTAGGATCAAGATTGGTCTCTTGGCAATGCAAAAAGCAGACAACTGTGTCCACATCATCCACTGAAGCAGAATATGTAGCAGCTGCAAGCTGCTGCTCCCAGGTAATGTGGATTCAAAATCAGCTAAGAGACTATGGTATGAATTTCTTATCCACTCCTATTTATATTGACAATTCAAGTGCAATCAGCATTGTGCAAAACCCAGTGAAATTCCCAAAAACCAAGCATATAGAAATCAGATTTCACTTTATCAGAGATTGTAATGAAAAGAAGTTAATCCAAGTTACCAAAATACATACTGATGATCAGTTAGCTGATCTATTTACAAAACCTTTTGATGTAGGAAGGTTCACTTTCCTAGTATCAAATATTGGTATGGTAAATATGGATTAATTTGTTTTCATCATTATCTACTTAATATGCTTATTTAAGGGGAGTCACTGTTTCATTAAAAAGATGCATAATTTTCAACTAACAGCTTGAGTATTTTCTCAAGCTGCTAGTTCATTTTCTCGGACTGTTAGCTATTCACTTGATCTGTCAAAGTGTGCAGGGTATTTAGGTAATTTTAAAATGTGTGTGCGCGGGACCCAACCTTTTCAAAACCTTTAAAGGTCCCAGTTTCGTTCAGTTGTAACTACCAGTTACAAAATTTCTTCCACGGCCTTTCTTTTCCCTCTGAACGATTCTCACACACTTCTTTGCAAACCCTAAACCCTTTATTTGATCATCAATGGAGTTTGTTAAGGAACACAACTATCTTCCCTACTCTCTAAAGCACTCAGACCTTCAACCGTTCCATGACATAATAGACTTTCTTTGTCACTCCCATATCCACCATGCACTCAATATAAACCCCACCTTATACATATCGCATATCGAACAGTTCTGGAACCATGCCACTGTTCAATCCATAAATGGAATTCCTTCTATACTATCAAAGATTGATGGCACTCCCATCACCATTACTGAGGAATCCATTCGGTGTCATTTGCATCTTCAAGATGCCACAGGTATAACTGACCTAACCCTTGATGCTTTACATACTGGTCTTTATGATATAGGTTATAGGGGTCCTGCTGATTCTTTTACTTTCTTAAAATCCCATTTTTCTCCTAAA